>CM056193.1:183281916-183481916 GCA_029692085.1 Gymnothorax javanicus | reverse complement strand
TGCCTAGCCCCGCACCCAGGCACGTAGCGCCGTTTGATAGCATCTTGTTAGCAGTGACACTGCCATCAGGATCAGGAAATTCCCAGCCAGAAGGTTTGCGGTGTTTGACACTGCCCGGTGAATCACGCCGTAATCCTGTTATTAAGGCATAAATTAATGACTTTCTCCAGGAGCTAAATCCCCGCTGTCAGTGCTGGCCTGATTGACATGCTTACAGGCCAGCTGGGGCCGGCCAGTGCCAGTCATGCTTAGAACGGAAGGTACCAAACACACACAGGCATACACGCGCTCGTACATACACACACACATACACACATGCGCTGCGCACACGCACGACGTATACAGGCAGATCTATGTGACACAAAAATGTTGCAAATTTTTTGGAATCCATTAATGCGAAGTTTTTAGAATCATTATTCGCCCAACAATTGGAAATATACCAGGCCCTAGCCTGAAATATAATTGACAGCCACTGCTTTACATGGGTCTGTTGCTATGGAAACCTTTTCCACAAGAAATTATAATAGAAGGGCAGGCCTCCCAGGAATATACTGCTGACCTTTTATATCCGACCAGCACTGAATGCACACACGCACTCATGCCTGCAATGAGAATCACTCGCTAAATAATTAGGAATTAGCCTCAACCACTACAGCGCCGCATTTGGGCTCAGTAGCGTGACTCGCCGCATTCGCGACTGTCATCCATTCAGGTGCGAGCACGATTCTTTCCATTTTATGCCAACAAAAGCGCTGGTGAAATTATAGGCTAATAAATCCAAGTATCCCAGCAGCAGTTGGTGTTAAAGAAAGTGGCATTATCTCCTTGAAATGTATCGCTATTTTTCCAAGTTACATTTCCCGCAGTCCTTTTGACTGCTGTTTTAAATAATAAAATTTGGCTCTGTATTCCAGAACACACACTTTGGAATTGAGAATGAGAATGAACATTATCCTGTGGATTCTCTGCTTCAAGTCTACAATTGAAGTGTGACTTTGACCACTGCCTGGAGTGTGTGTTTCTCAGAAAGCGCAGCTAAAGGCTGAGTATCATCCCCAATGGTTCTCTGGCTGCCCTGAAACCTCACCATCTATAGTTTAAGAGGCATTTTGCCCTCAGTCTCTTCAGCAAGGGAAGCTCGTGTCTAGCTTCATTCGATTTTGGCGGTTGAGAGTCACAAACATTTTGTTACGCTAAACTTTGTGGTTGTTTTTGGTGTTTTTTTTTTTTTTTTTTTTTGGAGTAATTGTCTTTCTGGAAGGTAAAGCGATGTCCTTTGAGTCTTGTTTGCCTTTCAACAGATGTTTCTTTACACTTCAGAATTCACCCTGATGCTACTGTTAGCAGTGTTATTATTCGTTATGGCAGGTGAGGTGACGAGTGTCATGGCTTCCAGTGGCAGTCATGCCCAAGCTGTTATCCAGCCAATTTACTCAGGGAGGTGGGTAATGAACAGTTCATATCAGTCTTCATACATGTCTCTCACAATCTCTTTGGCACAGTTTAATCCTTGTTTCATTCTAGTTCCTTTTTTTTTTTCCCTGAGGGCTAAGCTGCCTTTCCACGGTTTGGCAAAGCTTAGTTGCAAAGCAGCACGGTAATGGTAGCAGCTAGCAGACATAGTTTGGTTACCCAGGTGGTCACATTTAATGTAAGCAGGTATTTTCTGATGATGACAGTGGTGCTGCGTATGCAGTTGTGACATCACTAACACGACTCCGTTACCAGAGTTTTTTTTTTTTCTTTAAGTGCACCTATTATGGACTTTTCCCTGATCATTGTTGTATTCTTGAACTCTACAAAAAAAGGTTTAAATGCGTCATTGTTAAAAAAACACTTGAGTTTTCTCATGCTTGCTAACTCTGCAGTACCTGTCTGTGAAATGCTCCATTGAAATTCCTGCCCCCGCCCTCCCGAAAACCCCAGTGTGCTGTGATTGGTCGACTTGATCGCTCATTTGTGATTGGTCAACCGTTCACGCCCCTTGTCATGCCCTTACCATGAATGGATTCCCGCTTTAGAAACTGTTAAGCCTTGTGGGCGAAACCCACTTGATTCAAGGGTGTACCAAACTATCTGGCTGGCGCGAATATTCAAATGGTGACATCACCAATTGATGAAAAAAATGGCCAGAAGTGATTGGGGCGTTTCAGCCAGCTCTGGAGCAGTGAGTTTTGCGGCAGAGAACGGCTCTTCTGGAGGTGACTTTGAGTTGTTTTCCGACACAGACCTTTTAAATGCGCATAAAAACGGTATGATTCACGCTACAACATTAAAATAATGAAAAATCATAATAGGTGCACTTTAAACTTTGACCCTGCTTTATGATTGTAGGCGTGAGCGACCATATGCAGCTCCAATTGGAACACTTTCTCATTTTACACACTGCTGTTCAGTTCTCTCTGAATTTCCTCGGCCCCCTTGATACAGAGGAAGCCTAAATAATGATTTGTCACCGTCAGAGCCACCTGCTACGTGGATGAATATGAATGAATAGTAGTGTTAGACTGCTTCATTAGGTGTCTGCTTTGGGGGTAAGCTAGCCAGCTACATATTTCAACAAAGATTTTTATTGCTTTTTCCAGTCAAACCATCAATAAAAGCATCAGAATTTCAAATGAGGAACCGGCATTGCGTTATTGTAGCCTGACTGATCCACACTTGTTTTTGTATTTCTAGCTCTGCCTTTTAGTCTTAGGCGCATTTTAAGAGGGAACATTCGGACACCCTACAGGAGGGGTCCTGAGAATCAGCACCTGTACTTTCTGTTCCATTTCTACCATCCACACATTTTTACAAACGTGTCATACCCTGTGGAAATGAGGCTCAAGTTTCATTATGGTCTTGTTAGCACTTAGTAATCTCTTGTTCTACACAGTCTGACATATTACAGCAGCAGAGATGTTCAAAGCACATTAAGCAAGGAACACACACAGTTGTACCATTCTGTATTGTATTGGGTGATGTGATTTGAGTAAAAAAATTAGCATTTTTTTTCAATAGGTGATGAATTCTCTCATGTATTTTGTGGTCGCAACAGGAAGGGAGAGCCCCTCGGCACAAGGGCCCTGATTTTCAACCCGACTCTTAAGTTGGTCTGTGGCCTTGTGTCTATTAAATCCACTTATGTCTAACAACAAGGTAATTGGGTTTGGTACCTTCAGAGACCGGTCCTAATGAGCAAGGTATAATCCCAGCAAATGATTGTGTTGACTGAGTGTGTGATTAAAACAATGCAGTCCCAGTGGTTTCCTAAATTCGCATTGAGATTATAATTGCAACAGGCTTACGGTTTTCACAGCGCATTCATCGGTGTGTAAGGCGAGGAAAATCGGATGACGCTCTTTTATTAAGCAGATGTTCTGCTGTTACGAGCCGTCTTGCTAATAAGAACATAAGGGACGCTGTGCACAAAATGGCTGTTTTTAAGGTGATGTATTAAACTGAAGGATAAACGTAAAGGGGGTGAAATAAGACTGAAACGGATCTTACATATAAACATATAACACAGATGGGCCGATTCCCCGATCGAGTGTGGTGCTTCTACCTCCCATAGGTAACCAGAGCCAACTTTTTCTGCCTTCTTTCTGAACCAGTGCTTTGCAATGAACTTTTGCCATTCATGTTTCAAGCTGTTGCGTGCCTTGAGTTATTCTGAGGATGCCGAAACAGCTGCAGTATGGAGACATTTAGTTTTTGGGCCGGTTCCCATGGCGTTGGTGTTCCCAAAGTATTTCCGGTCCATAACTTAGAAACCGCCCAGTGTTTCTTTACCAAATTTTGTAGGTGCATTGAACGGCTAAGAAACAGGTGCCTTTCGGTATTTTGGGCTTTCTGGGGTACGAAGTTGGGGGGAGGAATGGGGGACATTTGTTTTATGGATAAAAAACACACAAGTAATGTTCTGTGGAATTTATGAACACTGGTAGGACTGAAGTCTTAATGACAGTTTTTTATTTCATTTTTTGAATAATTGATTTTCTGAGATATTGTTCACTGAAAAAAGCAGAAAAACAATTTTATTCCATACCTATTCGAGTCATTCAAATTTTTGTTATCTTTTCAGAGTGTTTGTTTGTTGTGTGCTGAAATAATGGAGTGTCAGAAAAGACGGTTCACAAAACTGGAGTGTATTCTAAAAATGACATTTCATTTTCAGCTGAATGAAACAAGAAATATGATTGGCCTGTGAATGAACATGCGGTCATGCGAAACAAATATGGATTCTGTCACTTCAACGCAAGGACCTGATGGAGCAATTGGTGGCTTCCTTTCAGCTGCATCTTAATGCAGAAGACCTGAAGAACAGCACGTGTGAAGTTTCAATACCGACATCGATGCTCGGGCCATGTGCAGTTGCTATTAGATCTAGACGGTGAAAAAAAGGAATGCTTCTTATCCACTGCACTAATTTGCAAATCCAAAAACAGAGTTCGGAAGATCAGCGCATTACCTGGCAGTTTATATACGGGCCAGATATCTGCTGTATCCATAAATAGATATGATTTAATTAACACACTGCCAATTACCTGCTGCCTTCCTGAATACAGATCGTTTATCATAATGACAAGTTGAGAACACTGAATGAAAAGGTTGTGAGGAGGGGAGTTCTCTAAATTTCCCTAGAATACATACATACAGTTAGCTCTGGAATCATTTGCACACTTGACTGCTTTAAGAACACTATAAGAAGTAAATGATAACATTGTAGGGAAGTCAAAATGCGATAAAATATAGTGATTTTTGAATGTTTCAATGGAAAAACCGAAAACATTTATTTAATAAATAAAAAAATGATCAAATTTAAGCTTTCATAATTATTGGCACCACTTGTTTAGTACTTTGCTGCAATCGCGCCTGGAAAGGATGGTGGGATATTCTCGTTCTGTAGTGTTAGACAAGGTTACGGCACACATTTGGTGAGATTTTGGACTAATTGTCCTCGCAGATCCTTTCAAGATCAGTCCACACGAGAACGATTTTTTTTTTGAAAATGCGTAAATATTTTATCGCTTCAGCCTGGCGTCCACACGGAGACAGCATAAACGCAGGCCGAAAATGGTATTTTTTGAAAACTGGTTCTAGAGTGAGACAATCTGAAAACGCCACCCCAGCGTTTTCGTGTGGACAAGCAAAACGGGTTTTTTTTTGAAAACGATGATGTGTGTTCTACGATTCCGTAGAAACGCTACAGCGCCATACGTTGGCCTGGAATATTTACTACAGCGTTTTGGGTCGTTTTAGGCGTCTCTGTGTGTTATTTGCCTGTGTTGCTTAAGTAATTTATCATCTGTCTGCCCATGTATGGACGCTTTACCAAAAAAGGTAAACGGACACGAATCATCAGAAAACTCGGATATTTAAAATAATCGTTTTTTCTTAATTATTACTGTGTTGTAGTTGCTGTCTCAAAAGACATGATTCCTTTCCCCTTTCACATTTAACATTTGCAGCATTGGGCATTGTGAAACTATGGCTCCGATAACATCCGACTGAGTGACGTTGCGCAAGTGACACTTTGGCTTTGAAGTGATCTCTGGGATGTGTGGTCCAAAAACACCTCCAGCAGTTACCGCTTATCAGTGTAGTTGCACTTGAAGTGAAGGAACCTGGGATCTTAGAGAGTGCTACTTTAAGTTTGGTCAGTTTTTTTTTTTGCAGCAATCTTTTTTTTTTTTTTTTTTTTTAATTTGGCATCTCCAATCCCGCCCGAATCTGGAATGCCCAATTGGTGAACTATGTACAAGGCTTGCTCGTGTGCGACCCCTTGCTGCCAATTCAGGAGAGTGAAGACAGTTCACGGCTCTCCTCCGAAGCACGTGCCTGTCAGCCACCGCTTCTTATACACTCATTGGTTGAATCTTCGCAAGTTCAGAACGAGGGCGGAGGATACCCGAACATGAACAGACTTTTTAGAATCTTCCCTACGAGCGCTCGTCTGGCCAACAGGAGACGCTTGAGTAATGAACAGAGCTATTTATTTTATTTCCCTTTCCCGGCAGTCCCTTCCCAATTTGAAACGCTGTAGCGCAATAGCCTATTGTGCGCTACTCTGAAAAAGCTGCCGACCACTGCCGGTTGGTACAACCGGGGCTCGAACCCCGCCGTGATAGTCACTTCTGCACTGCAACGCAGGGCCTTAACCGAGTGAGCTATCCGACAGTTCATAGCATTCTATTTTTGTGTCGTTAATTGTGAAACCTTCATTTGGTGGACATCGATTTTTAATTAAATGAAGAAATAACTTTGGCTTGCTCCGCTGAAACATTAATAATAAACATTTCTCACATGTTGGCTTTTTGTGTTTATCTGAATAATGTTGTTTATTTTCTGTAAGTATTTTGAGTGCATTTCCATTCAAGGGTGCCAGTAATGCTGGAGCTCACTGTATGTCCATGGTGTTTTTGGAAAAGCATTTTTCGGGAAGTTGATGGTACTTTTTAGGCTGTCCCACAGAGGTGATGATGCAAAAGCATATTTGGGTCCAAACATGGTCAGAAGGATTATCAAGGAAGAGTCTTGTTCTCTTTTTTTGCAAAACCTTACGATGCGTTAGACACTCAGCACAATATATCCATCAGATAAGTATAATAAGTTGTTCAGTTTTGAGTCTGTGGCGACTCTGCAAATCATGTAGGTAAATTTCATGTGTAGCATCTTAATATGACATTTTAAGGAGTCATGCGTAACCGCGCTCTCCTCCGGTGTACTCAGCGTACACAGGTATAGCACAGCAGTGGGCATTTGAGTTGTTTTGGACACAGCAGCGGTCTTTGTCAGCTCAGGAGCTTCAGCTCACTAAGAGTAGATTGTAAATGTAAATGTATTTGCCTGTGTCCTAGCACCCCCATGGTGAGCCCCAGCGTGAGACGAGAGCACAAAAGGAAATTTCCGGAATCATCCTTGCGAAAGTTACGAGCCTCCTCTAAAAGTGCCTACAGGCTCTGAAAGGGATTTTGACCTTTAAGTTAATTATTCAGACGGCGCTGCGAGAACAATGCAGATTGTATTCTACAGATCTGCAGTGTCCTTCCAGTCATTAAAACCCTTAATGAGGTGAATGGAGCTCCACCTGAGTGGGTCGACTAAATAAACTCACAGTCTCATTCATACCATGAATGGTCAGTTGTTGCAATCAGTGAAGGAAATTAAGTCAAATAAAATTAGGTTCCTTCGCACATGAATGTTTTGGATTGCCTAGGGGTGTGTCAGACATCCCTGAAAACACATTGTATTTATGTCGAATGTCAAAATTCTTTACTCTTCGTTTGAGGCTTTGACGAGCTGTTTCCCCACTGAGTTGCTGTTAACAAATAGAGCGAATACATGCACCTAAATTACCAAGGTTATTCCGCGCATTAAATTTGACAGCATTCGCGTGTATTGCTTTAGTCGACGGGCCTTTCATTCTAGACACGTCTCTCTTCCACTTCAACATCTGTTCGGTTGCTTGAGATGCCGTGGCGCGGAGCCTCCTGTGTCGAGGTGGAGCGCTAAAGCGCGTGTGGAGGTAAATCTTCTGTGCATAATGCGTTTTCCGTCGGCTTTCACCGCACTCAATTTACAATACGCACCGTGCACTTGCAGATGTCCACTCCTCTGCTGAAAAGCCTCTGTTGGTAAAGCCACACTTTTAATAAATGGGTCTTTCAGGAAATGTTTCCGTTCAGGAAAATGGTCTCTAAATGCAGGCTGGTCACTGTTGCTGCTTCCAATACTTCTGCTGGCCGCGTAACAAGACCACACATCCTTTATGTACAAACCCGGCAAATGCATGGTCTCTCTTAACAACAGTAGGGATATTGAGTAAAAACAAGAAAAAAAAATCTTTCAAAAGCTATTTTGGCTTATTATTGCAGCTACTGGCTAAGACTGTATTGCAGTCTGTTCTTTTTCGGCCTATGTGGATTGCTAGTTTTCAGACACTTAATCTTTGTCTTGCTATTGTTAATACACCTTAGTATATGACCTGTAGGCTGGTGTTGGACTCCTGTTAGAGTGAATTATGCTGGTGCAGTCATTTGATTTCTGCCTCTGAGATTGTGTACGATCCATGTGAAATATGTTATCTTCATCCCTGCGAGTCAGTGGGTCTGTAGGTAAATGCACACAATGGAGCGCTATGATTTTGAACCCTTACAAAACTGTTTGCTGTCATTTAGCTATAACACTCCATCATCATAACTAGTGAGGACACTGTCCAGTTGTTAACTGAGAATTTTATTGTTTTCCAGAGCTCATTGTGGTGTCTTTACATTGCTGTGGAGTTGTCTGATGTCAGCACTTTCCTCGCTGGCCATTGGGGCCCCTTCGGCTTGTGTAAATCTTGGACTCGACTCCTGTGGAGAACTAAAGGTTTACGGTTTATTGCCCAGCATCAGCAAGTGGAATGTAAACAGTGCTTTGGCTGGAGAGAAGAGCAAAAGTAACGGTTAATGGCTGCTGAGATTATGACCCAGCGCTCGTGTTGCTCAGGTCCGCTCTTCTCTTCTCTTCTCTTCTCTTCTCTTCTCTTCTCTTCTCTTCTCTCCTCTTCTCTTCTCTTCTCTTGCTGTTGCTCTTTTCTTGTCTCCTCCGCTCCTCTCCTGACTCTGCTCCTCTCCTATTTACTCCACTTCTCCCTCTTACTCTCCTCCTCTTGCTTTTCTCTCCTCCCCTCCTTTTCTCTCTTCTTTTCACCCTCCTCTTCTCTCATCTACTCCTTTCTCCTTCCCTCTCTCTTGTCTCTTCTCTCCTCCTCTGCTCCTCTCCTCTTTCATCTCAATTCTTCTGTCCTCAACTCCTTTTCTCTCCTCTTCCCTCTCTCCTCTTCTGCTCCCCTCCTGCTCTCCCCTTCCTCTCTCCTTTCTCTCCTCTCCCCTCTCTCCTCTTCTCCTTTTGTCTCTCCTCTCCTGTCTCCTCCTTTCCTCTCCTCTGTCAGTATATGTGTGAGTGCCCGCCCTGCCTCCTCTGGCCTGATATTTTTAGCCCCCTGATGACTTCCCTGTACCTCATTAGCGCTCTGGCTAGCCGCCTGTCTGCACCAATGCTCATTAAAAACAGCCTCTCTTCCCCCGTTATTCTTATTTTTAACCTCCGAGAGGCCAGTCTGGAGAGGTAGAGAGCAGGAAAGACTTCGGAACATTTTAAAGTCCGTTTATTAACTTATTTAATTAACAGCAAGAAAGGAAAAAAAATTCCTCCGGTTGCGTGAACGGAGGCCGGCCAGCATGACATTTCACCACTATTATTATTGTTAAAATTGTCTGCCCTAAAATGAGCCGTATCTGCAGTTCAGTCTAGCTAAATATGCAGGTGTGTGAATGTGTTGTGGGTTAATTGCTGTGGTGCTAAAGGCCCTGTTGCACAGGGCGCGCCTGCAGAAGCCTCAAGTCTGATGTTAATGCTCCGAACTTGGCCCTGGGGTTAATTGTGATCAATAGTATGAATTCTGTGCAATTTGTCGGGCTTGTTTTGCCCCGCTTCCGAGACCGAGGCGACAGCCGCCAGCCTTGAGAAAGCGCGACTGTCAGCGGTTTGGCTGCACTGTCAACGTGCGGGGTCGGGGAAACGGCTGCTGCATGTATGTGCGCAACTGCTCACGTGCTCGTGTGTTTGCTCGAGCATATACTTGTGCGTGTGCCTGTGTGTGTGTGTGTGCACCCATGTGCTGCACATAATTAAAATAAATTTCTGCATCCCTTGGCAAGGACGTCATGAGATTCACAGCTCTAAATTGTGCTAGACTAGCATGAGAAATGTTCTCTCCTTGGGGAGACTGTGCGGCATTGGCTGTAGGGCAGTTTAGTCTTTAAATATAAAAATATCCCTGTCACTGCCAGGGGCTCCATTCCCAAACATGGCACTATCTGCACTGTGACCTCATGTCTGTCTGTAATTCTGCATCCCCCATCGGAATGTTCTGGAAAAAGTACACGAGGATGGTGGCCTGTCCGTGTCCAATTTCTTTTTAAGTCATCCTTCCACCAAGCCATGATGACAACTTAATGTTTATTGAAACTAATGTTAAAATGCTTTTCCTTGTCGAGCTCATGAGAGCGCCTAGTAAATAAGGCAAATGGAGACCAATTCAGAGTCGAAATTCTTAAAAATGAGGAAAATATTCTTTCAGCTGATGTCTTGCATTCTGCTGTAAATAATTGCTGGTATTTTTCAGTTGCTTTTGTAATTATTTAAATGTTGATTTCACTCACTTATTTTAGACTTCATTTCATGCAATTCAATGTGGTCACAGTGATCAGCATGCAACAATGCCAAAGGCTATTCCTGTGGGACTCAACATGCATTTAAAATGCATGACTTGCTCTGGTAATTTTTCTGTGTCAAATACATGATGGAAATTTTATGCTGTATTGAAGAAGATAATAATACCAAAACTGCAAGATTTAACGGATCTGATTTTACCATTTAGCTAAATTTTGTATTTTCGTTTTCCAATCATTACGTGAATAAACATCAGTTCAAGCAGACAATGTGCTTTTCTTGAGGCTTTTCATATTTGTGGCTTAATCCGCTTTATCTTTGTGAGTATTGCTGTTAACTTAGGTTGCCGTTAAAAAACAAAAAAAAAAAAAAAAATTTAAATTCAAGAAATTATGCCAACGACCTGCACTGATTGACAACAGTAGCAGGCCTATCCTCCTTGTCAGCGGATTTGTGTTTGCTTCATCAGTATGGAAGTACATGAACAAAAAGCATGTTGTGCAATGAGGAAAATAAATCTAAAATGCATTTTTTCTAAAAAATTGTATTTCATAGAAGGGATTGAGACACCAAGATGAAATTTGCTGGAAAGGTTGATGAGGTGTTGATCCTTGGGTGGCCAAAGTCGGAATACCCTGAATAGATGTCCACAGGGGTAACTTGCCACTTGAACATCGGGTACTTTTGACACTTTTTGCCCCATGACAATATTTACCGCTTAATAACTCTTACATTGAGGCAATGATGAACTTGAAACTCTCCTGACCTATGGTACTGTTCCCAAATGTATTACTTGTACATTGTTTTGGCACCTCAGGTTAATTACTGTAATATGGTAGACCTTCAAATACTGCAAAAAAAAATTTCCTCATGAAGAAATTAGGATTTCAGCTGCCAATATCTCAGGCAGTAGAAGAGATAGAATATTTCTGATTACAGATTCTGAAAGCCTGGGCAAAGGTTAGTAAGAGTAGCCATTTTCAGGTCTGTACCTCTTTTGTGTGAAAAGAAATTAGCTCACGAAAACGCAAAAACATTTGGTGGGTTTTGGAAAGGGGCGTGG
Organism: Gymnothorax javanicus; assembly: GCA_029692085.1. NCBI lineage: Eukaryota > Metazoa > Chordata > Actinopteri > Anguilliformes > Muraenidae > Gymnothorax > Gymnothorax javanicus. The sequence continues at coordinate 183,470,650 of CM056193.1, read as the reverse complement.
CCCTCAAGATTAAATGGGCCGTATCTCAGAAACTCTTGGGAGTTTGGAGCTAAAACTTCAGATTTGTTCATTATATTCATCAAAGTATTTTCAGTAATTTTTTTGGCAAAATCCGAGTGGGTAACCATGGGATTTTTCTGAAATTGTGTGAATTGACATGGAATAGCCCAATGTCTAAAAATTAAAAGTCTAAAATCAAATTAAAATTTGGAGTTTTTTTTTTTTTTTTTTTTTTTTGTGGATGAGCAACAGCAGGTAAAGAGACAACTGGACCAATGTGGAGTACTTGCTTGTCCTCAAAATATTTTAGAAAAAAGTACGTTGAAATCCTTGACTATTCAAATTTCAGCCCATTTTTAGCTCGCGGACGAATGTCCTCAGAGTGCTATTGCCATACCCTCTGTGTCGGCGTCGGTGTCCACATCTGTGGGCAGCAAGGTTAAAGTTTTCCGGCGAGCTGTGTTGTCTTCTGGCAACTCTTGTTAAATATCCTAGTTATATCCAGCACTGCGCTGGATTCCAAATGACTCTCTTCCTAATACTGATGTGGGGGGCATCACTATACGCAGCAGAGCTCTTTTTTTTCATTGGTGATTTTGTGCCCTGCCTCCTACATTTCAGCCTCTTCCCCTTCCATAACTCATGAACCGTTTCATGCAGACACTTGTGGGGGGGGACCAGTGGTCTCAGCTCCTATTTCATTGGTGTGTGATAGCTCAGTCCCTCCACTTTAGTCATGCCCATTTTTCACAACTCATTACTCGTTCGTTGGGTCTTCAGTGGACAAAGCAGAGTTAATTTTTCCATGCTGATGGTTTGCCCTGCCCTCTTATGTTTTAGACAAGCCCCTCTCATAACTTATGAACCACTTAGACTCTTGTGGGAAGAATCGTTGGACTCGATAGAGGTTCCTTTTTCAGTGGTGTGGGTTGGCCTCACCCCCCAAATTTGCCATGGGTGTCAAGTGTTTGTGAGGTTGTGTGTCTGTGAACGCATCCACGCATGGATGAATGCATGTACATGGTCACAGCAGCCATTGTGAATTTGCGCTCATTTCAGTGGTTGATTCTCAGGTGAATGAATGATAGCGATCCATTATGTCTGCGAAATTACTCCGTTCAGCACCTATCCAGGACATGGCTTCCCGCATGTTGACTTAGACCAGACATTTTGGCTTTGATTTGTCATGAATCTTCCTGATCTGTTGCATTCCAGAGCAGAAATCTCTTAGACAAAGATTTGAAATGTCTTCCTTGTTCATAATTGCTGTAACTGCATGGCATTCCTTATGGTAATGAGGTTGTCTTCTTGATGCCAAAGACTTTAGAACAACTTGGCTGGCTTCAGTGCAAATACAACATTGGTGCTGTAGTTTTATGGAAGTCTGTTAGAAATGACAAACTGTATCCTTCTATACCAGTGCTTTCCAGTGCTTTTTTATGGATGGTATCTCTATTCACTGTTTAAAATGAAATGGCAATACTCTTTTAGAATTTTGCTTCTTCCTGAAATGGATAGAAGTGATACCACTTGGGGAATGCTAGCACACAGCTAAGTAATGCCCTCCTATTGCCTCTGACTGTCAACGCTATGTGGATGATGTCTGATGCTACTTTTCAGGAGCTTCAGAGACGAGTATGTCTTGTTGTTTGTGTCTTGTGACTTGTGTTGCCCTCTTTGTTGTGGAATGAAGTGACAAGCTTGCTTGCTACATTAGCATGCCCCCTGCATTGTCCATTTCTGTTTTATACCACTCCAGTGAAGTGGTCGCAGTAAAATGGCACCTTGCGTTGAGTGTGCGTCCATGTTAACCTGTTGGTTAACCGTTTTATGATGTCAATGCTAAAACTGGATCAGCAATAAATGCTCCTACAACAAATTGAGGCTCTAGCTGATTAATATTCTGTTTATCGCACCTAACAGTAGCTGCGTACTCTACATGACATTTACTTTGCTGAGTCCCTTCCCGAAATTCCATATTGCATGTAGCTTTCTACATAAAATGTAAAAATAAGTGTCGTAAAGGTTGAGCAGCCGGTATTATAAGGGGTTGGCAAGAGATCCTTGGTGATTAATTAAAAAGCTTAAGGTCATGTCCAAAGCCATAAACTTTTAAACTGTCTGTCTGGTAGCTAATGGCACTGCACCTTGTGCAATACATGGATGCGAGAAAAAGAGTAAGAACAGAGGTGTTTGAACTAATATCGCCCTTCTTCTTCATGTAGTGAAGATGGTGGGAGAAAAGGTGAGTCACTCGTGACTCGAAACCAGCGACACCTTGTACCTTGCTCAACACTCTATTCGGCCCTGGCCCTCATGTTAATCTGTATTTCGCAGTCTCGTTGGAAATGCTGTTTTTTTCCCCTTCTTGCAGTCTCATTTAAATTGCTGAACTATTCTTAATAACTTGCTGGAGCATATTTTCTTCTGTTCGTTTTCTGAAAGTGACTGTGATATTCCCAGGCCGCCCGGTGGTGGAGAGCGGGAGGGGGGGGGCTGCCAGCTCTGATGTTCTTTGTAACGCAGAACAACCTCAGTGCGGGAACGCCGCAGCGCCGGCATAACGAGGGACCGGCCCCGTGTACAATCTCACGACACAGTCCGCAAGTCTGGAGCAATCGCTCTCCTTCTGATGCGGAGCGGGAGAGCGATCGCTCTCAGCCTGCCGAGCGGCACAGTGCTGAGATTTGGATATTCGCTGCTGGTCTCAGCAGAAAGGGATAGAGATGCATGTCTGCTGCACACTCTGCAGCAATCTCTCTCTCTCTCACTCTCTCTCTGTTTCTCCCTCTTTCTCTCTCCCTTTCTCTCACTATCTCTCTTTCTCTACCTGCACTATACCCTACATTGATTTCGCCATTTTGATTTTCCGAAGCTCTGCGATGACAAACACCCAAAATACAGTGTGCATGCATTTGTAATTTTATCTCTGCTCTTGCTGAGCACTCATCGTGTTGTTTGGCTTTGTTACTCATATGAATTTGATGAATTATCTATGTTATAAAGCACTGCGGATTAGAGTGCAGTCGATGCTTCCGCTAATGTGGATCTCCCATTGTCTGGAATAAGTTAAATCCTTCACTTTTCATTCTGTTTTCTATTGCTTAGTTCTCAAATTAATATTTTACAGTGATTCAGGAACATTCTTTGTGAATCTGTGACTTTTGCGAATATGAATTTAAAGGTATTTTTCACTGTGCGAAGAAGCCGGATGTGGTCACTGGAGGTAGTGTATCACGCTTCATAATGAAAAATATGCAGTATTCATTGATTCCATAGATGCCAGAAGGATCCGTGACGCGGTGGGTTAGGATGCATCCTCGTTTAAAGATGATGATCTTGGTCCCTATGTATAATGTATAATGCAGTTTTTTGAGTTGCCTCAAAGTTGATACTCGTCGGTTTCAAAGCCGTCTGCGAAGTCTACAGCCTTGCTTTGATTTTCCTTTGTGGGATGCTGTCACAGTTTACCGGAAGCTTCTGCGAGTAATCTACCGTCAAATACGGAATTATTCCTGGCACGATTCTGCCTCGGGTTGTTTCACAGCCGCATTGATTTTGTTTGAACACGCTTTTCGCTGTGAAACTTTGAACCTCATAAGTAGAAACATGCGATTGGGTTTGTCTCGAAGACACTCCAAACTCTTTTGACATGATGAGAAGATTTACCCCAAAGCCTCTCCCTTCTTCTCTCAGCCCACCTCAGTAACATTTATTTCTGCTTCTAGGATCTGCGACATCCGCATGGAGGTATTTTTTGGCTCGTAACGCGTTTGCCACGAGTATACTTTACAGGCTCTGCTGGTTATGGATGATTCTAGATGGAAATCTCCGTTGGTTTCACGCATTTTTACACACCATAACCTGCCTTAAAATGGAAGTTTCCGGAGGCAAGTGCGAACACCTTCGATTTTATTTACCGAGAAAATAATTTCGATTGTCGATCTCTCTGTGGTACGTTGAACATCACGGAGAAAACTAAAGAGGAGTAGAATTTTTACCTTGATATTTTGGCAGATATCCAGACGGCTGAGTTTGGAGAGGAAAAGAAAGGAGGCCTTGTTAGAGAAGCTCTGGTTAGCCTTGGGGTACTGACATCCTGGGGCAGTGCTTTGTGCTCCAGTGCTTAACAGCCCTTGAATGGATAGGAAATGTTCTGTCCATCACAGGAAAAGTAAGGGCACAAGCAGTGGGTTGTGGGATAAACAGACTGTTTCTCTCTCCAAAGGAGTCCATGATAGTGGAATCCATGGTGTAGCGTGGATGCTTTGGAGAAGTCCTGTATTAAGCTTATTTTTTTCAGGAAAAGCTTGTCGTGAATTTTGACTGCATGTGGTATAAGAATGAACAGCAACATCAAGGCTTTCGGGGCACCTGATTATTGGCCTCCTTCTCGTTTTGGCTGAAACTGCAATAGCTGGAAATTCATACATTTATTTGCGGACCCTTGATACTTTGACATCATCATTGCTGGAACAGTACTTGGTATGGGCTGTTTCACAATCAGGGGTAAATTACAAAATATTGAATAAATGTAGCTTCTTTTTTTTAATTATTAGCAGCAGGGTGACATATATAATTCATTTTAAGTTCTGCTATCATTGATTAATCTACAGAAGCCGTTTACTTGATGAAAAAATGGCAAATGTCGAAAATTTGACAGTACGATATCTATTTTTTTTGACATTTTGGTGTCTCATTTTCTTTTAGATACATTTGTATTCTGCACCAATAAAATACCACTGCACCCAGCAGCTTGTGCAATCATTATTTAAAAAATGGGAAGGTTTTTTAAGCTACAAATAATATTTGGGGGGTCAGAAACGCATCGATTGATGAAAACTTGACTTTTTCTACCAAGACATTCTGTCTGTCAAAAAATGTCTTTTCCGGAAATGTTTTTTACATTATTAATATTTCAACAGAGGAGGGGGGTATGTTTCGATGTATTGTATGATTTTGACTCCACATATTCATATAATTGCGCATGAGGAATACTGTGTCAGTATATGCACTGGTCATTACACTGTGTGTCATGTTATGAGTATATGTTCTTTGTCCGTCAAAAACATGTCTTCTCCGGAACTGGTTAAAAAGGTGGAAATAGGCCAGACACATACTGTTTACATAGACAGAATTACATTAAATCACTCAGAAGCATTAATATTTTCAGAAAAAAATAAAAGTGTGTACAAATATAATTTAGATGTCCCAAATTATCACTATATGTTGTAATGTCAAAATATGTCTTCTCTGGAAAATGGCTTTGACGCTTAAATTCATAGATGGTCATGAAGCAGGCATAATATGTTTGCACAATTTTAGTGTTTCTGTAAGCTATACATATGAATTAAATACACCATACAATTTCCATGATGTCATGCGACATTGTAATGTTACAACAAATCATATCTAACATCAAAGGGTAAACTTACTTCAAAACTCGAAAACATTTTCTTTGTTATGAATTAACAAGCAAACACAGTGCTTTATGGAACATATACAACTGAATTGTACTCTGGACACATAATAATTCATTCTGAGGATGTGTTCCATAGAATTTATAATGTAATGACTAATTTTCCGGAGAAGATACATTTTTTGACATTAACTGTTCATGCAATAAAAGCTATCACGGTAGTGCTGTACTCTTATTTTTGCAGATTTCTCTACTGATGGTGGCTGGTGTTGGTGTTGAAAACTTTGGAGAGACCAAATAATCCCCATATTTAAAGTTGGGATTCATTGGAATAATTGAAACTGACTTTGTTTGTCATTTGTATGAATTTTAGGAGAACCCGTGAACCCAACGCTCCAAAATTTTCAGCATGTGTCCTCAACAACATATGTAAACAAATAGGCATCAATTTGATTCCATATTCCACATTTGATTTTTGGGGGTCCGTGAGACAAACTTTGGTCCCTGATTGTGAAACGGCTCGTATACGAAACGGTAAGGCTTGGCGACCCAATCAAATATCAGTAATTTGACTAAATACCTTCGTGTTGACATTCTGGTGATATTGTAGGGATAAATACTGGTGCTTTTGGAAAATACTTACACAGAGCAATTTTTGATAGTTATTTCTGACATGGATGTGATGACCAAACAGGTATTGGCAACCACAGGAATAGCCTTATTAGTGCAGAAAACTGCATCTCTTTACTGTAAAGCAGGATTTAAAAACAGAAAATACAACACTTATGTCATATCACAATATTACGATCTCCAAAATCCCAGACGACATCTTAAATCACAATATCGGTACATTATCAATGTATTGCCTGGCCCAACGAAACGGCTACCTGTCATTTTTACATTTCCCGCTTTTTCCCTCCCTTTTCAAAAAAGACAATTTCCCTAACAGTCCCAAAGCACAAGCCTGGGACTTTTTATTCATGAGGGCCAAACGTATAACTCCTGAATCACTCGATGTGGTCCCTGTTGGGATTAGTGGGGAGCGGGATGGCCCTTAGTGGATGAGCGTATGAACGTATTCCCTCGGTTTATGTAATCCTCAGTCTGCTGGAGCCTTTAACATCACTCGCGATATCAGTGCTGTAAGTGAAAACGGTCTACAGGACTGCGTCTTATCTCGTGCTTTTCAAATCCTCTTACGAGTGTTGTCATCTTACACATTTCACGTATTTTTAAGCCTTGTTATTTTTGTATTCATCTCATGCTGCCCGTAATGTCAAACAGCAGAGCGCTTATCAAAGACGTCCCCGGAGCCAGGCAGCCGTCATCCCCTGAGCGAAGGGGTTTGATTTCATACCCGGCTCCTTCCCCAGGGGGGCGCTATACGGCGATACGCCCCGTGTGCTGAAGACCGGGTGCAAACTCATGTTTGTGCTGCTTCCCAAAGGTCACAGCCATTTTTAAAACGGTGGGAGAGAATGGATTCAGCGCATAAAACTAAAGGAAGCGCGACTGCGCGTTAACAAACAACCCCTAGCGGCAGCCGCGGCTATTCTCGCCACGGCCGCGCCAGCTTTTATGAAATGCCGTGGCATTCAGCCCGGGCCGTTGGGCCGTGCGAGGTTTTGCGACCCGTCGGTCTCTGGGGCCCCGGGGCTCCGGGGCTCTGCGTGTGAATGCCTCAGCTATTCATCAGCAGGTGCGGGGCCCACGCGGCTCGACAGCGGAGTTTACCTCCAGTGCTTTTTCATCGAGGGGCCGCTTCAAGCAGCGCTCGGTTTACCTTCATGGCGGCTGGGCTGATGAGGATTTTAAGGTTAAGCGAGATTGCGGTTGTGGTCTGGCCGCCAACACGCGCGGGATTGAGTCTGTCCAAGATCGGCGGGACTCGACATGGTTGACCAGGTCATAGATAGGGTTGTGGTTTTTGTAATCAAATGCAAGACTGAACTGACTGTGCAGTTACAGGCCTATATTGTGTTTGTAAGGTAGGAATGTTGGGCAAAGTAGCCAAGTTTTCTTATCAAACTTAAGCTGGTAAAAAATAAGATGCAGTGCACTTCATTTAATCCAGTGGGGTTATTTTTCCTCTACATTTGGTCCATGGTTGTCTCTTAGGAGCAGTGCACAGCCAAAGTGTAGTGCCCAGGATCCAACTCTAGTTATAAAGCCAGAGCTTTGGTCAGAGGCAACATCAGGAGTGTCCCTGTAGTGCATGTCTTTGGGATGGGAGGAAACCAAAGTGCCCAGAGGCAACCAATTCAAACGAAAGGAGAACATTCAAACTCCCGAGCATCCTGGCCTGACCTCCATACTGACAACAGTAACCACTGCACCACTGTGCTGCCCCCAGTGTATACTATATGCCAATGCAGGTATATTGTACATTAAGAAACTGCCTTATATAAACTGATACCCATGTTCATTCGTTCTTTTCCGGTACTTTTCAAGATACTGAGCCTGCTTGTGCCAAAAACACACAATTACTACCTGTCTAAAGCTCTAATTTTTTACTTAAGTTTTCCGTTAAGTACATTCAGAGTCAGAAAAAAACATTTTTTCTTATTTCTGGGCAATGTTATTAACATTCTGCATCTGCTGGTAGCAGCGCTTCACTGAAGCTTCATCACACGTATATTGAGAGAAATATTCAAACCCAGGACGCCATTTTTTTTATAGCCACAGCATTATATCAAATGGAAACTATCTAGATCTTTCACATCATTTTATACACATTTCCCTGTAGTTCAGCAGGACAAATTTGCAATCGTTGGAAACCTTGGGATCTCCACTAGAATTTAAAATAGGCCTGATGTTGTACAGGTTTGAATACAGCATCTGCATTTTATGGACCCATAGTCACAGTATGGGTCCATAGGTTTTATGGAGTTAACTTCTGGACTGCTTTAAAAATATGAAATAAAGATGTTCTCGGCCATCAAAGATTGGCTTTACTCAAAAGGTACATTTCTCCGCAGTGGAGAACTTTAGGTCGGGACTTCTCCTCTTTGCAATTTGAACTTCTGACGCACTTCGCTGTATGCGTTGAGTGAATCGGCCTAATTATTCTGCACAGGTCACGATTCACTCAAACACTGTTAATTACATTCAGGGTTTCGAATGCCTACGGTTAATTTGATGGAGCAAAGGGACTGTCTGGCTTGTCAGTCAGGGGTGAGCACTGTGTTGAATATTGAAATTATAAGAATACATCATTGAAAACAAAGCAGTGTGCCTTCTAGCTTTTGTGCTCATTTTTGACTGTTGTTTTCAAGTGTTGGGAATAGATTTGAAGATATGAAATTGGAGGGTTAATCATATTACGCACAACAGTCTTCAGCATGAACTGGTAGCTCTCCTATCTGCTTTCCCTATGCGGGCAAAGAAGGTAAAATCGTGCTCTTATCATTGTAATGTTGGCTGCAATCTCATATACACTTATCTGTGCAGGCATGTTGCTTAGATGATGGCTGATATGGAGCTGCATTCATGCACATTAAGCATTAGATACGCTCCCGGTTCTGTAAATTCAGTACAGACTCATGATCATTTAGTTTATTACTGCTTCAGGTTTGCTCCTTGAATTTAATTGTGTTTTTGAATTAATTTCAGTCGGAAATGTCTTTTTTTTTTAATGCATTTTGGAATAAATGGGGTTTCGGTTCTGTAGCTATAATTACAGGGTCTGTGTTCGTCTAAAAAAAGTTTTGATTCGCTTATCCAGCTGCCTATTGGGCCAGAAACTTCACCAAACACTCAAATACCATTTTTATTTAGAAATTTGAGTGCCCAGACGGTGGAATGGATGCAGAATTAAGAAATTTAAGTAAATCGAATGCATCCATCGAAAAATTAAATTGGAGCCGCCGCTTCAGGAAGATTTGTCAAGTTTAATTTCCAAGTTCCGTGCCACTAAAATGTTGCCACATGTCAATACACTGTACCATCCAGCAGCTGTTTTAATTACGCATTTGGATCGCCTGTTCCAGTGCCGCACGCAAAGTGTAATCAATAAGCAGTTTACGCTGACACAGTGCCTTCTTTATTAGATTAAAGTGGTTCGTGATGGATTAGGGTGTGCCCGCAGAAAGCCATTGTAAAAGCACAAACTGCTGTTCAGCTGTAGCCCCCCCTGTACTGCATTTACATTTACTTTTCATTTGCTCGAAAAGGAAAAGATTAATGTCCAATAAAGGAAAATGGCACCGTCTGGTGCAATGAGATGTGCCTGTCAGTGGCCTCAGCTTTAGGCGATTTGCCGGACCGGCCAATATATCGTGTTTAAGCTGGGAGATATACTGGTAAATGAATATACAAATAAATACGGACGGGATGGTGAGTTGATTCTCAAGGGCAGAGTTTCTATTTCAGGGGTGTCTCTTCATTTAAATTTGGTGACGCCGGTGGGATTGTCATTTAAATTGGGTTATGTGAGGTGAGGTTAGGTATTTTGACTGTGCATATAACTTGGGAGAACTGAAGCGCATCCTTTAGGTGCCAACAAACTTGTGCCCAGAATGAACAGCAACTGTGCGTTCTATGGGAAATTGATTAATGTGGCATCTAATTAAAGTTATGAATATCTATAATGCAACACTTTTGTGTCATCATTAATGGAAAATGAAGTGTAATTACTTGCAGAAATACATTTGGTATTGATAATTACGTAACTTGCATAACTGTGGAGCCTGTGTTCTGTTTCTCACAGCCTTTTCACCTTACCATCAGTGTACATAAGGGTGTTGTTAGATTCAGAAGTCATTAGTTATATCCCCAAAATACGAGTTTCGGGGACATCATGGTTTTGCCCCACCCGCCGCCACGTCCGCAGATTTTAGCCGTTAGCGCGATAACTCACAAAATACATTACATTGGCTTCTCATTTTTTGCATATGGGTAGATATGGTAGAGAGGATGAACTGATTAGATTTTGGGCAAGTATGCACTCCTAGGTTTGCCACCAGGTGGCGCTATATATTGAAAAAATCAGTTTTTTAACCATATCTCTGGAACAATTACTTACACAGACCTCAAATTTGCCTCATATTGTAGGTCTAGTAAAGGGGAATCTAATAAAGGGGGCTCGAGGATTGGGGAATTTCGGGGATATACCCCTTGCTGTCGGCCGCCAACAGCTTAGGCCTAGTTCATGAGTTGAGGTGAGAATCAAGAGTTATCTGTTTGCTGGATTTTGTTTTATTCAACACAAATGTGAACATTATACCTTGTTTGTACACTTGTGTGGCTTGACAGAGTATGGAAAATATAATTGCCCTGAGGCAGAGACACATTTACTGTCAGAGTGTTGCATCGGAGATGCTCATTTTTAAACCTTACTGACGAGGAGTGCGCGGGACATCTATCTCTGTAAATCGTGGCGCGTCTGTGATCCAAAGGATTTCAATTCTCTGCCCTTTGCTGCCAAAATAAAGAGTTACCATGGCCTAATATGCCTAATTTTTCAGTTATGTTTCACCTTGCACTTGTGTGTACACCAGGGATGTGACATTGGGTGGCAGTATTGATGTAGAAGTTATCCCAGGCTTTTATGACAAATTCGTTCTCTTTTTGTCAAGCCTACTTGTGGCTATCACATAGTGCGGGCTTGTGTTTAAGTTTCTGCCAAACATCTCACATTTTCATTGACTGCGATAGTCTTTACGATGCTTGGATAGCATGATGGGGAAAATTGGGCCAATGGTTATTTTAGAATTTGAAAAAATGCGTAAGAAGTCCTTTTTAGCAAGTCTGGGCACATGGGGGCCAGCTTATATTTGGCTTCTCCGATATTCTGTCATTCTGAGTATCACCCTCAGATGTGGCACTTTTGCTGTCAGGGAGTTTATTATTCCAAAAATTGGCTCATCTTCAGCTATGTCTTGATTGTCTTCGATTGCGAACTGAAGAAGAATTTTCCACTTATGGAAATAATTAATATTTCTGTGATGCTCAGCACATTAAACGGGGGTTATGCATACATAGGCAGGGATTGACTTGATTTGGCATTTTTTTTGGAAAGGGGTTATTATTGTACAGAAAATAAAGGAAATCTCATTAAAAAAATTCTAATTATGTGTGCGCCCTCTTGAGTGCACACCAGAGGCCGAATGGAGAGTGGCAGGATTGGTACTGAAGTTGACCCAACCTTTTTACACGGAGTGCCTTCTAATCATTATCCCACACGGGGTTCCCTCATAATGCATGTACATGCGCTGTGCTCGACATGAGCAGTTTAAAGCACTGACCCTCCGGGCCACTAAGCCCCAAAGTCTGGTAGCCCAAATTAAATTTGGTACCCACAATTTGAGCGTGTTTGAAAGGGTACAAAAAAGGCAACTTCAGACAAACTTTCCTTTACTAGGCAGTGACAAGTCAAACGAGGCTAAAGTTGGTTTCTTATTCGCAGATTCTCATTCAGAATTTCTGATCCACCTCAATTTAATTATCTTTTTTTCCCATTTTTCCTGCCCAATTCAGAAGGAATCTAAAAGGCTTAATTCGACATGGGAATTAAGTTACGCACATTACATAGTCAAAACCGGGTGTACACGCTGTAAATGAAATGATTTATTCCTACCTTAGAAGGAATACCATCAAAGAAACTTGAAAACCTTGCTTCTTTTTTGCTGCTCTGGACTTGATAGAGGTGAATTTTACAGGCTGTGCTCACTTTGGGCCATTCAAATTACCTCTCAGGATTGCAGAAAGGGTCCAGCTCTTTTCACCCTGTCACATTTCTATCCGGCCCAACTGGGTCACCCATTCCAAACTTGGAGTCAAAAAGGTTATTTCAGCCCGTGGTTATAAGAGATTAAACCACCCGGAGCCTCATGGTGCATGTTTAATGAGAATGAAAACTGACATAAACTGAGTAGAAAAAGTGATTTTCTCTTGGCCAAGTGCACTTTTAAAGCTTAGATACACACATGAAAACCCAGTTTATCATTCGCAGCTCTGACTCAGCGTAATTATGAGGATAGATTGAGGCGAATTTTACAGGCTTTATTCACTTTGGACCGTTCATAATACAACACAGTATTGTCAAAGAGATCCTGTGATAGCATGATTGTCCTCTTTCCTGTTCTACTCTCACTTCCACTAGTTTAGAAATTTGCACTGCCCTTGCTGATAATAATCTGGTAAAGTTAATGTTGTTAGCCTCTTATTTGAGTCCAGTCATTCTGGCTCTGGGAACGTGACATTCAGTTAACCGTTATTAACCCCTTTGCACAGAATACAAAATTATGCCGATTTTTCCTGTTGTGCACGAGCCTATTTAAGGCTTTATAACCCAGTATTTGTGTCACAAAAAATATACAAAATCACTCAGTCACCTTCCAATACAGTGTTTCATGTAGCACAGTTTGTTACATGTTTGGACACACAATAACCTCGCAAGTGTCGCATCTGAACCGGGACTCACGGTGAACTTTGTTCTTGGAACAGACAACGTACTGTTTCCGCGAAGTCTGTTCGGACCTGACGACTCCGCCCATTCTCTTCGCTAAACTCACTTCTTCAGCTCAGGATACACACCCAATGAGCGATCAGGTACTTCATTAGTCTGACCCAATATCGGTACAAAATCGTTCTAGGCAATCGCCTCATATACATATTGATACCACACACCACCCAGCAAACCCATCCGCGAATACGTGGTTCCGGGCCACGTGAACAGATTGCCTGCACGTTTATATGTGGGTCCCATCTGACTGGCTCATATGTACTGTACATACGCCGGTGTCTTGAGCATTCAGTCGAATACAAAACCGTATACAAGGGGTTAAACCCACATTTTGACTGCCCGATATTGTTAACGCATCTGACAGGCAAACAACTTTTGTAATAATGACTGCCAGATATATTGGAAGCTTGTTGAATAATTGGGTAGAATGTTCGCTGTAGATCAGGTAATCGGAAATTTTTGCTGATAGAAAATTTTGTGGCCACGGCAGGCCACCTACTTGGAAATTTTGAAGGCCGCATCGTAACTTTTCGTGGCCACGAGCCTTGGTCAATATTGTACCCTGATGTGTGGGGCAACCACCACATCCATTGGCTGAATGCTAAGAGGTTGCAATAATGTGGACCTTTCACTTCCAGACATAATGGCCTATTTCATTACTTTGTTGTCTCCTTATTATATTTGTTGGTTTTATCTGCCCATCTAATAATAGGCCCCTTTTGTATTTTCCTGTTTGTATGTAAAGGATTACTGCTGAAATGGTGTACATACAAATAATTGCATCTCCCCGACGACGATAGTCGGGAGATACTATGGTTTAGTTCCAGGGCCGCCGTCGCGCCCTCAGTAATTTTCTGTTCCAGGCACTGGAAGCCACAATTATTACAGGAATTTCTCCAAATTTCACACAGGCAAAGATATTGATTGGACAACGCTCAAGACCGATTTTCGCGAATTTTAGACATCCAATATGGCTGCCGGCGGCCATTTTTTCCGAAATTTGGGTATCGGGGAGATACATGACCGAGTTATCTAGTTGTCTGAGATGTTTATTGTTCAACATCTGGTGATGAATGCAGTCGATGATTGTAGAAATGTATTTGCGTAAGGTGTATGAGTCGCCTACATTTTTGTGGGCTTGTACAATGATTTTTCTTCTCCCTTTATGTCCTTTTGCACAATACTACTCTTGAAATGGCTTCAGAATTTAAATATTTTCAGGAATCTAGAAGCTTTTTTTTGTTTTTACGACACCTAAACAAGTATGAATCACTTATGACCGATTAATATTTATCACATCTCAAAATGAGTTTCTCTCATAATAAAATGTGCTTTACCGCCTTGAATGTGTTCAGTTTTTTATTATTGTTGTTACTACGCCACATTATCATTATTATTAACAGTGTCCCACTAGGTAGCACGGCCCCCTCGCAACTAGCATGTACTGGATTCGAATCCAGCCTGGGGTCTTTGTGTATGGACTGTGTATGTTCTCCCAGTGGTTGCGTGAGTTTTTTCGGGGCTCTCTGGTTTCCTCCCACAGTCCAAAGACATGAATGTGAGGCTTATTCAGCCCTACAATGGCAAAAGGCAATAACTCCAATTGTCATGTATTGGATTTACTGCCTTTTGCCATTGTAGGGCTGTATTGTGGACACTAAATTGCCCTTAGGTGTGTGAGTGTGTGAGTGAATGGTGGGTGAGTGGTTTGCAGGGTTTCCTTCAGGATTTTTTGAAACTCTGGCGGAGGGCTTCAGCGTCGGGTCAAAACTCAGCATTATCAGGTTTGGCCAGTTTTCATTAATCAGCACGTAGGCGATGTAATAATTGACGTCTATGTGCTTGGAGGTTCATCAGTTTCACGTGCGTGACGGTGGATTTCACATATAATATGAAAACAGATTATGACTCCGGGCTCCGGAATTGGAATTAAACAATCATGAAGATACAATTAGGTAGGTGCTCACAGCAAACACAGAAGTTAACATCGTAGTTTATCGTTTTGCAAAGTGAACAAAATATTTTTTCTCCAATCATTGCACACATTGCATTAAGAAGAAAGCAGCGCGTTTTACTGCCGATGGCTAATTTTTATTCATTGGAAAACATGTTCATCAAGCAAAATGATTGACAACAGGTCAAGAATTATTAGCGCTCATTTTAACTTAACAAGGAGAACTGGCGACACCTGATTGTCCTCAGGATTTTTGGAGTTCATGAAAAGTCATTTTACATTGGCGTGGCGGCTTGTATTTTGCCGTGGCGGTGCGCCACGATCAATTACACATAGCGTAAACCCTGGTTTTTGTGGCCTGTGATGGATTGGCGAGCTGTCCAGAGTGAGTCCCCACCTTTTCCCTATAGTATAGCTGGGATAGGCTCCAGCTCCCCCTCGACCCTAGTGAGGAAGAAGCGGTATAGATAATGGATGGCTGGATGGATAATGACCTCACTGTTAGTACCAAATATTTTACCGCTGTGTGTTTCTCAAATAAAAGTATAGGTGAATTTTTCACAAAATTCACTCTGGAACGAAGCATACATGGACCATTCCTTATATAGTGCAGTGGTCTTTAAAACCTCTAAAGTCAGACCTCGGATGGTTGCATCCCTGGATACGCTGCTAGGCTTCACCCCGGACCCCAAGATGCGCTTCACTTTAATTTGTACTAAAATTCACCAGATTGCTAGCTAAGTTCTGGTGTTGGCTGCTCTTGTAAATGCAGGAGGTGAAGTGAAGTCCTCAGCCACCAAGTGCAACTTCTCTTTTACTGTCTTATCTCTCCCTCCGAGGAACCATTTCAGAGCATTGCGGCTGGAAGAGAGCTTGATAATTGTGCAGCCGCAGGTCAGCCGTGCCGGTGTGAATTCAGGGAGAGGGAGAGCGATTTTCCCCCCTCGTATTTTTGGGCTGTGAATCTGTGCTCTAGGTATACAGAGGGAGAGGAGGGGAGCGATGCTATAAACAAACACACCCAGGCTTGACCGAGAAGCTCTTTCCGGATTGAATTTCACGGTTGAGGATGTTGCTCCTCTGACCAAAGCTCTCCGTTCCCCCCCCGCCCCATTATTTCGAGTTACGTATGGTTTGTGGACAAATTAATCTTGGAGAACATGCGCATTTAAATGCCTCTTGCCTTTACTGCCAGTCTAAACTGACAGCACTCTGCTTTTCACCCTGAACGCCCTTGTAGAGTTTATTTCCCCGTACTTTTGTCTTCTTAGGAACAGACTGTTTCTCAGATGGCTGTTTATACATAACTAATGTTCCAGCCATTTATTGTCCTTGATGCACAGAATGATTAGATCTGAAAAATTGAATTTACGTGACCTTAAGTGTTATCTTTTATGTAAAGAATATTTGAAGACCGACAGGTATACAAAAAAGAAACCAATAAAATTTAGCCTATAAAATAGATGTGGTGTAATCTCTGGGGAAAATAAAATGATTTGTTCATATTCCCCTTGGGTTACCAGTATGCGCCCTGCTAAAGGTCAATGCAGCATTAACCTTCATGGCCTTAACCTTTCTTGTTGATAGTGTTTTTTTTTTACCTTCTTTTTTGTGAGTTGGGAAATGATTTGGTCCTGTGAATTCTCTGTAATTTTCATCACGAATAATTTATTTTTTGCTTTCATCTTATCCCCAATGGTGCTGATCGCGTCATAAGAGAAATCTGGAGGCAGTGTCTCTTCTGCATCAACGAGTGTATTTACACGATGTTAGGAAAAAATCGATTTATTCTATTAGTCCAACTAAAACCGGACTTATAAAATACATGTAAACATGTTAGTCCGACTGGAATTGTACTAAATCGAATTTCACAAAGTCGTACCGACACATCCAGATAATGCGGTTACGAGTCAAATGACTCCTCCTTGTACACACTTGAATCGGTCTGAACTGGACTATGCACTTGGGGCATGCTCCACAGTTTATCATGCAGGGCTTTTACCCAGAAGTCTTGTGGACTTGTGAACACCAAACTGATTAGTAACAACTCTGTACTGTCCACAACTAGCAAGTTTGTACAGAACAGTAGCAGTCCTCATCTGCTATGGTATTGATGCTCGAACATCACGTCTTAGGGGCTCATAACTGCTTCCATTAATCTGAATAATTTATCGAATGACCTGCGCATCAACTAAAGATTTTCCTTCCACTCGCCATCGGAGAACCCTTTCAAAATGACTCTTTTTCACCAGTCTTTGCTCCTGACCCACATCCAACATGCATGGAAAACCCGGGGTAGAAGAGAGGGCGCAAAGTGGAGCATAGCGGAGGTTGCGTTGTTGGAGCACTCCAGGAGCATACAACGTTGCTGCTCGTCTTCGGCAAACACCATAAACACCAGGGATAGCGTGCATCTCAATTGTATGAAAAGCATAGCGTACAGCTTGTACAAAATATACAGAGCCATAAAAATGTCCATGTTTTCGCCACCCAACATGCTACCAGTTTGCTGCCAGCTAACTTTGTTTGTTTGGTCTGTGACAAAATGGGTTGACTGGAAAAATGTCCAACAGGAACAGGCTGAAAGGAGGCATATGCCCACCTATCATAGCAGAGACGGACGTGCTTTGGTCAATAAATCAATTCCCCTCCCATGCATATATGCTGGGACAAGGACAGTGGCCCGATTAAATGGCCTACTCGCGCTATAACCGTTGCTCGACTTAACTGTACATATAAACGTACTGAGTTTATATGTCTGAGAAATGTCTGTTCAATTGTGATGCTCAAATTCATGCTCCAAACATTGAGTATGATTGAATTGTATTTATTATGCCTGTGGGTGATTAATTGGGGGTAAATAAGAAACCTAGAAAAGGGCATTTACAGTACAGTGGGGGGGAAATCATTTGTCCCCTTCTGATTTCTCCTATGTTTGCATATATGTTATTCTTATTGCAGGCCTTGCTTTCATCTGGTAGAATATCACTGTGAGAAAGAAACCTTTCAACTATCCATGGGAGCATTGCATGGTGAAAACCACTGATAACTACAGAAACATCAAAGGCTTGTCTCACATTTGCTAAAAAACAACTTGATGAACCCATGGCGTTTTGGAATAATAATCTTTGGGCTAATGGATAATAAGTTTAAGATGCGGGTCTGGAAGACATCAAGCGAAAAACTTGCAACTGTGTTCCACAATAAGAATACCATGTACCAACAGTAAAACATGGGGGTGGCTGTGTGATAGTGTGGGAATGCTCGGCTGCTCCTGAGCCTGGGCTTCTTGCCATAATTGATAGAGACATGAATTCTGCTTTCTACCTGGAAAGCGTGAAGAGTGATGTTTGGTTATCGGTCCATAATCTGAAGCTCAAGCGCAACCGGGTTATGCAGCGTGAAAATAATCCAAAGCACAAGAGAACATCCAACTGTGGTGACAGGACCGTAAATGTGTGGTTCCTCAGTAAAACACTCAATTTTTTTTTTTTTTTTGTACGAGTCCTCCTACCATCACCCGACAAAACAAAACACGCAATAAAAAAAAACCAAAAAAAAAAACGATACAATAAAACACAATAACGATTACATTCACAATGCTTTTCTAGCTTTGCATTAGTAATTATTAGCTCATCTATTCCATCTCTCCTTATTCCCAACCTTCAGCCTCCCTTAACTATATCCCATCTTTTGGCATAATTTACAAGTCCTGTCTCATGGGCCATCACACACTCAATTCTACTGTAATACTTGACAAAAAAAAAAAACCCTCCATTGTTTGAATCAAAGCAATTCTGCGAAGAAGAGGAGGCCTAATTTTCTTCACAGTGACTTGAAAATTCTCTCCAGTCATTGGAAGTATTAAGGTCAGCCCAAAATTTTAAGTATAGTGGGACAATTACTTTATCAAATGGGTGATATGTGTTTGATAACCTTCCTTCAATTAATGGAATGATCATGTTCAAACTGTATATGGTGTTTCTTTGTGTTCTCTTTGTCTTATATTACATTTTATATGAAGATTTGAAAATATTTAGTTTGACAAATATGTTAAAAACAAAATCAGGATGAAGGCAAATACCTTTCACGGCCCTATTTCTGTTTGTTTTGCAAATTAAACTTCTGACTGAAGCACTTGATTTTGCAGAAAGCTTTAGTTTAAATTGATTGCTGCCTTTGTGTTTTCTCTTCTTTCCCCCCTTTCACACTCATTTAGTTATGCCAAAGCATACGGTCACGTCTAAATACTTGGACATTGAAATCATCATTTTTCTAGTCCACTGCAGCATATTGGGAATTGAAGTAAGTCATGGGTATGAGCTTAATGTGCTGACTTGGTGCTTAAATTTGAGGGTGAGTGTTTTTGAAATTACCGCTCTCTTTACATGTGATCTCAGTATTTATGGGACTGGAAGTTATTTGACAATTGGCTGCTCAGCCATTCAATGGCTAGTTGTGTCATTCTTTCATTTATCTGCAAACAAGCAGATAAAAAGTTCAGAGAAGGTTTTAAGTGCAGCATTTGCATTTAGTATCTTTGGCTGTAAACTATTAATTTCAAGTCCCAATAGCTTTCAGTGCCAGTGTTGCAAGTCATCATTTGGCTGAATAATGAAAACAAAGCCATCAGTGAGATGGCAAAAAAACATGTATCAACTATTCTGGAGTGGTCTACATTCGAATCAACTATTCTGGAGAAGTCTACATTCAAATCAACTACTTTGAAGTAGTCAAATCGAAGTCCTTTATAAGAAATGATGTATGCGTGAGCTCAGGAACACTGAAAGACCCAGAGTACCGCATAACTGTTGCAGGATCTCTGAAGAATTCTTTCTTGAGTGAATAAAAACCCCTTTGTGACAGCTGACCAGATTAAAAACACCCGACAGGAAGTAGGTATATTTCTGTGAACAGGTCTGCAATCAAGAGAAGATTTCACTGGAAAAAGAATACAGAGGGTTTGCTGCATGATATGAACCATTGAACCAAGCCTCAAAAATGGATAATAGTTTGTAAAAAATATTTTGAAAAAGCCGTTACAGTTCTTGAACAACATCTTATAGACGGAGTTAGAGTCTGGAGAGAATAATATGGTGAAGGGAAGAAACTGCTCATGATATTAAACATGATGGAGAGAGTGTTATGGCTCGGGCATATATTGGCTGCCAATAAAACCGTGTCCCTTATATTTATTGACGATATTGCTGCGGGCAAAAACATTAAGATGAAATTTTATTCACTTGGGGCCAAGTACATTATCCGGTCATATTCAGCCAAATGCTTTGGAACGCCTTGGCTGGCACCTCATTGTACTGCTGGACAATGACCCGAAGTATACTGCAAAAGCAACCCAATACTTTTTTGCCTGGCAAAATGAAGTATACTTTTTATAGCTTAGTAAATCACTTGACCTGAATCTAGCTGAGCAAGCATTTTACTTGCCGGGGCTAAAACTGAAGGCAAATGCTCCAAGGACAAGTAGGAACTCAAGATGGTTGCTGCTGGATATTGAAAATGATTATTTCATTTGAGAGCTATGGTTTATACAGTTCCTTTGTACAGTTGGGGAGCTATGTCATGAAAGTCTGCATTTCAATCAAATCTTGGTCGTGTCATTGCAAATTCATTGTGGTGGCTTTCTGAGCAAAAAAAAAAAAAAAAAAACGGAAGGTGTGTCATTATCCTAATATCCAAAGACCTAACAGAACCACATGGGCCATCTGTTATACTTGACTGCAACCACACGTGGTTGTCTTCAAAGTAAACACCAGCCAGATTTGCTTCAAATCGTAAGAATGTGCTGCCTCTCTCGAAAAAATGTTGCCACATAACTGTATTGTTGACTGTCTAATGTATGTGTGTGTGTTTGTCTTTCTATATGTGAGCATGCACATGCCTGCATGCATGCGTCTTTTTTTTTTTGGTCTTTGAGTGCATTTATGCGTGTTTGTTTGTGAGTGTGTGTATACACCTGCATACTGAATGAAACAGTTG
Organism: Gymnothorax javanicus; assembly: GCA_029692085.1. Taxonomy (NCBI): domain Eukaryota; kingdom Metazoa; phylum Chordata; class Actinopteri; order Anguilliformes; family Muraenidae; genus Gymnothorax; species Gymnothorax javanicus. The sequence continues at coordinate 183,449,815 of CM056193.1, read as the reverse complement.
AATATATAAAATGGATACGAGTGCTGGCTGGTCCTTCTGTTTCTGGGATCCGTGCCAGGTTACTTGAGAGTAGAATCAAACGTGGTTCCTTGACAGCAGAAGAGCTGCTGGTCCACCCACTTTGCCCGCTCGCTGCGGTCATGATGCTGGAGGACTCGGAGCTGTAGTGCCATTAAAATTCTCAAAAAAAAGAGTAAAATAAAATAAACTGACTGTGCCACTTCTCGAGACAGTCAGTAATCATCTGTGACTTTGAAGCATTGTGCCAGAATGCCTTAGTTGGCAGTACAACACTGAGGAACCTCTTTTTACCTTTCTCTTACTCGATTGCTATTGGCATTTCCCCCTGAGGCAAGTACAGCGGAGGGTTGCTTTCTTCCACTCCAGCATGCACATCATTGCGCCTGACACAGTGCATCAACTTTACACACGGGTAAGCCCATCCCTTGAAGTGAGTTTCGAAAGTCATTTCAAACTAGTCATCCTTTTTATCCTTTGCTTTCGAGTCCTTGGTTCGTAGGAGACGTCGACAGTTCCGTCACACGTCTCTGAACGTTCATGAAAATGCATAGTTTTCATTAGGGATGGACAATCTTGACTTTCTGTTAATCGACGAACAGAAGGGAGGTTTTTCGGCCATATTTATGCCAGAGCATATGCGGGCTGCCACTTTCCCTTCCTGGCTCAAGATGTCTTTTTTGAAAGTATTTGACTAGCCGAGCTGCCAGGGTGTCAATTAAGATATTCGACGGAGGGCTCTTAATGAGAGCTGAAGTCTCCCTCTTCCTGCCTGGGCAGGTGTGCACACACACGCTCGTTAAGGTATGTTAATTAGCACCCTGGCCTCTCCACGGGAGCTGCAGGCGAATGGAGGGAAATGTTGAGCTGCATGGGACAGTCGCCCCAGGGCTCGACGCGCTCTGCCAGTTATAGATCACCGTTTATTCCCCACCGTGGGAACGAGCGGTAAACGGGCACCCGTGTGGGAGTCAGCGGGGGTGGGAGTCGGGCTCGCGCGGTAATCGGGAATGTCCAGATGGTGAGGAGCCTCATACCTTCGCCACTGAACGAGCCTTCCACCGCCATCCTCCCCCATCCCCCCGCCCGCACTGTCGCTGTCCAGATGCTTCTCAGGTGCGATACGGCAGCAGTTCGCACTCATCCCGGTTACAAGGCCTGGAACATTCTGCCAGAACACGCCAGGACGTGAAATGTTTGGACACTTCTGAAAGTTCTGCTGAACTCGGGGCGTGTTTACGTTGCGAGCGTTTCTTTGTACTCTTAACAGGATTTCACGTTATGGTTTTCCTCTTTTGAAGTTCAGAATTATCTCCGTCAGAGATGATGTCGAGCAGCATATGATAAGGATCTCCTCTGGGGGTAAAAACGGAATTATCGGAGGTGGTCATGTAAGCATGCCGTTGGTTCCACAGATGTGTAAATGTCCAAGACGAGTATTGATACGGCATAACATAATTGCCTCAAGACAATGGGAATGTTGGTGAGAGAACATTGATAAGAGCTTAAGATTAGCTAAGGAAAGCTTACTCTTTATTTTTTTTATTCTCTGCTTTTAGTCACCCTGTGGAGAGGGGTCATACATGTGCATCTTTCTAGAAATGATAATGATAGCTTTATTTCATTGCAGTCTCAGATTTGTAATTGTAATTCTTCAGAGAGCAGTCTCTTTAATATTAGCAACCCACTCATTTGTAATTATACAGGAATTCTTCCTAACTGTTTCCACAACTCTGTGGTGAATTACATTCCAAACTGTAGTAGCACTGATCACTTGTTGAACCTTTGCCGTTGTTTATATGTTTTTTTTTTGTTGTTTTTTTAACCCATTTCCGCATTATGATTTATTGTGCGGGCCTACTTCCAAAGTGGGATGGTGGTGTAATTAGAAGGACCATTGCCTCACAGGAAGTAGTTTGCGGGTTGGAATCTGGCCTTGGGACTTCATGTGTAGCGATTGCTCGATTTTGCTGTGGTGTCAGTGTGCTCTGGTCTCTTCCCACAGTCTAAACACATGCATGTCAAGCTGAGTGGATCCTGAATTTCCCATAGGTATGAGTGTGTGAGCGAATGGCATTTAATTCCTGTGATGGATTGTTGACCTGTCCAGGGTGTGTTCCTGGCTCTCAAAAATTTGATATTGGTGGAGGTCCCATTCCTTGAACAGGATTAATCGGGTTTCATAATGAATGCGTGGATTAAAGTTTCAGCAGGCCTGAAAATTCAAACCCAAACCAGACCGAACCGAGTCAAACGGTCGAAGCCTAAGCCTGAGCTGGGCTTGCCTGAGAACGTCGCATGCAATACGAAACCCGAGACCGATCAAATCCGAAAAACAATACAAGAAGTGGCTTTTGCCAGAAAAGGCCTCACAATTTAGGCAGCAGCTCAAATCACATTGCTCAATGGAGTTTGAGAAAGCAAGAAAGAGAGGGAGAGAAGGAGGGAGCAAGCAGGAAGGCCACAAACTAGTGTGTATTAGCTCACCGCTTTAGAGTTGAAATAGATTTAGTAATCGAGAATACAGCAGAATAAACCAATTTTGTTGAAATTACCCAATTCAATTTGTAATAATGTTTTATTGTTGGCCATGCTGTGATAGAATTTACTGGGCCTTGTGTTATGTTGTTAGAAAGAGTTTCAACTTTGAAATTTTTCTCCCTTTATTATATTTCCCTATTATCATTTATCACTCAACACAGGACACTTCATCTTCAACTCAAGCACTTTATTAGAAATAGATCTAACCAACAATCTTCCAACGTAAAAAATTAAATACTGAATGAATAATGGAACTTAACAAACAAAATAAAGGACTCACATTCTGTTTTCTTGACTAATAATAACACACCAGGCCGGCTTTGCATTTCCATCTTCGGGCTAATGAACTTGTGTATTTAGCCTGTGGTCATGATTAGACATTCAATCTTTTAATAGTTAAGCAGTAAAATGAATAATTTTTCTTGAAAAATGTGACAGAAATGAAATTACAGACTGCTACATTCCGTTAGCGTGATCACAGCTTATGATATCCCACTGATCCAAAGTTAAAGCGAATGCCGCTGCAGGAGATGCCAGATGAATAAAATAAATAACTATATCTTAACAAGTTGCGGAAGTTGTTGACAATCGACTCAAAAATTGGTAATCTGCACAATGGACAGCGCTGAGTGCTCAAGTGTAAAACCTTTTTTTTTTTTTTTTTTTTTTGCACAGTCTGAGCACAACCCCACCAGTCCAATTAGCCAAATTAATTGGTTCGAACTTTGCCAAACCTGACCCACTTTTTTCGGGTTCTGTCGGGCTCAGGCTGAAAGTGAGAACTCTGGAATGGATGGGAGACTCAGTTCTTTGGTTCTTTGGTTGGAACAGTGGGAGACCATCGTATGCCAAACCATAGCATTTAACCCAAACGATTGAGGAAATATCCTTCTTTGTGTATTAATGGATGCCATCAAAGTCAAGAATAGCAATACTGAACATTAAAGTGTGGAATGCGCCAAAAATGCAAATATCGGTTTTGTAAAGTCTTTGAATCGGAATCATTTTTTTACTTTTTGCTCGGTTTTAATCTTCATTGCCCCAAGTTTCTCCAGTGAATCCCAGTGTAATATGGTTGAAAGTTGTCTGTATGGACGGCTGGTGAAATAATGGATCCCATAGCAGTTTAAATTGGGCTGCTTCTCGTTCATTATAAACTTTACGTTACAGTGGAACAGAATCCTTGAATCCTCGCATTTTTTTTTATATCCTAAAACTTTATCTTGAGTTTGTCTTTTCTTGTGTCGCCAAAAGGTCTTTGACAAAAGTTTTGTTGCGTTTTCAATGAAAAGTTGCGAACGCTGAGGTTAAAATCTTTTCTTTTTAGTCTCTCTCCAGTTTTATATTTAGATACATTTCAATACCTCTGTAATTCAGTAACTGTTAACCATCAGCCATCATACTTTTGCACAGTCTGTATGTGCAATTAGAGATTGAAATGTGGCTGCCAGTGGAATGGATGGTGCTCTTCAGCTTTGAATTTACTGGCAATGACACTGCAAACAGTATGTATGCATTACAGTTTAGACCTCCTGTAGATCTGTTGTGTGCATTGACATTTTGTTTTTTTCTACTTTGAATGGTACAACAAACTGTATAAAAATGGGTATGCCCCCGAGGAGATTGTTGCTGACAGGAAAGTGATGTTTTTTTTTTTTCATTACCTCCAATGTTTGACTTACCTGTCTGTCAAAAAAAAAATAGCCTTTATGTCATCTTATCACAAAGTGAAGCTTTTGACATGGAAAATGTGATGGGAAAAATTTTTGGGAGGGTGTGATAATTTTCTTCAATTGATGCCTTTCTATAATGATGCACATTTTGGGTATTACATGTTCTCTGTCCTTCTTAAAGTGTCAGTGGAGTCAATATTATCTCCTGCCACCAAGTGGAAGGGAGACATAGGAATGAGTGTTATCCTTCTGTGTGTACGTCAGTGTGTACGTCTGTCACGCTTCTTTTGCGGGCAAGAACTTCTCGACTGTTCAACATTTTTACACGAAATCCGATGTATCGATACATTGTACAGTGAAGATGTGCTTTTTCATACCACTGTTTGCCCTCCGATCCGTCTGTCCGTCCTGCCGTGGCGTTTCGTTTCCAGGCCGGAATGGCTAAGCCACGGCAGTGGATTTGAGTATTTCATGCCTGTTCATCTAATTTACGGTATTTAGATTCAGGTTCGGGGATCAGCAATTTATTTCTACTGATGAAGCACATTCTCAAATTAATTACCTGCGTAATTGTCTCTGGGAAATGCCGTCTTTGACAGTCCCTGGAAGAGCAGTGCTATTTAAAATATAAAAATGACTGTTCAGTGCCTGGGGATAAACTGGTAGGTGTATTGTACATCTAAATTGGCTTGGTGGCTGTGTAATGCAGGTTTGCCTGGATTGATCATTGAGCAGGTGTGCCTGCTTTGAGTTTATATCCCAGGATGCCTTTGAACTGTTAATTAAAATAGCTTATGAAATGCTATATAAAATTACCACAGATCTTCATACATTTTATAAAGTGGAGAGGAGAAGAGATTTTTCAGCTACCTTCAGTGTGCATCCTTCACTCCTAAACTCAGTGACTTTGTAGGTGCGTTTCCATTGCGGTTTTGCGCAAATTAGAAGTGATATTTCGAATTATTTGGCAAAGCACAATTGCAAACTGCGAGTGTTTCCATTAGAGATGCTTTTGCGAATAAACTTCGTTATTCTCGGAAATTCTCGTCTCGCAATACGTACTCTTTCCGAGTCAAAATGGATGCTGTGGATCAGAACCTGTTGCGTGTTGCGTCACGTCCTGCGGCTTGTAAATGCGCAAAAACTGTTTCCATTTAACTTTTTCGAAATGTTGCTATTTCGACACGGCTGAAAAACCACCTCATGAGAGCGCAAAAACTTTTTAGTGATAATTGAGAGTTTATTCGAAATTCACGTGTTTCCATTACCACTTTTTATTTCGCGGTTTAGATTTTGCGCATTTCTAAGGGTAATGGAAAGCACCCAGTGTAGCCATATGAAGTGTTCCATCTTACAGTTTTTACCCCTTGACTATTTTTATGGTTGATGGGTTACTGCACTCATGATAGCCTCTGTGTGCCTGTCTGTTTGTCTGTCCGTCCGTCCCAAACTTTATGCAGGCCACTACTCGACAGCTATTAATCCTTTGAGCACTTTCGGCAACTGTAGTTGCCCAATGTTGTAAGATATCAAAATCAGATGCTGTTGAAAACCTATCATGTGGAAACTTGTTTAAAACAAGTTGCCACAAGATAGATTTTCAACAGCTCAGGGTAATTACATTTCTAATTCCTTGAGAATGTACTCAGTGCTCTAAGGGTTAATATTAAACACCTCATACGTATCGCATGCAAGGTCCTTGGGCTGAAGTTTTGGGATGACCTGCTTTTATCAGGATTTGACCTTTGACCTAGATGCTGTGACCTTCACTTTGGAAATATTGTGCAGGCCGTTTCTCAACATTTAATAATAGCAGCAATGTGAAACTGGCACATGTAAAGTACATTGAATAGATCTGTGCATCGTTTGCTAGACTTCTACATTTGACCTTTCATCTATACACTGTGAGCTTCAATACTTTTCACTCTTGCCAAAAAAAAAGACCTCACAATTTTTCAATTTCACAGCAATTGTATGAATGAGTATAGGTGGTTATTATGCCAAAAAAAAAAAAAAAAGCTTTGTGACATTTGTTTCACTGTGACCTATTTATGCTAATTATTCAAAAAAAAAAAAAAAAAAAAAAGTTAAAATTAAGTCACTGTAACCTGCAGGCTTTGTAGGTAATCATGCATCTTTTTGATTATTCCAATCTGTTTGATATATTGGCAAGGCCGAGGGGTCTTAAGTACCTTGCACGTTATGTTTAAAAGAATGAGAATTGAGACTCAAGGTGATATGAAGTACGGCTGGGGGATATAACCAAATTTCTTATTTTGATACTTACTTCATATAGTTACTTCATATTGATCAGTAACAGTAATTTTGATACTTTTCTCTAAAGCTCTTAAGGCACCATTAGGCCTCTTGAATTAAAACAACTTTTGAACCTAGGCTAATTGACTTGAATTGCTGATTTTGAGATATATGTGCTTTCAGGGATGATGCAACAAGGGTCAGTGACGCCCAGGAGTTGCTTGGACCCATTTATTGCGTGTGAGCAAATCTGAGGCTTTAAAAAAGGTCACTGCCTTTGTTATGTTCTTAAAACATCTCAGTGTTCTGTCACACGGTGTTTCTGTTGCGTAGCTCACTGCGGTCATCCGCTTCGGAACTGTCTGGCTGTGACATATCTGATGTTTGATTGGGTGACGGATTGATCAGCCAACTTGGTAGGAACTGTGTTCCTACTTTAGCCTAATGGATCACGGTTGTTTACAAACTGTTTGTCAGAAAAGATAAAATGCCACACTGGCAAACACGAGCTACCTTTTTTGTGAATGTCCTCCCCGCACTCATCTCCCCTTTTGCCGCGCTGTGTTTTCAAACGTGTCCCCGTGCATGCATGATGCCACCAGACATTAGAGGCGCAACCTGATTGGCTGTTCGGTTGTCACTTTTGCCCTTCTATTTTTTTTTTTTTTTAACTGAAATGATGAAAATGTGTCCTCTTCATGAGTCAGAAGGGCAGTATGTTTAACTAAACTTGGTTTCACTGTTTGTAATGTGGTGATCTTGTGTGAAATTAATTATTCCTGCCACAAAGTGGAAGGGGGGGAAGTAGGAATGAGTGTTGTCTGTCCGCTTGTCTATTCGCTAATCTGTCCGTCGCTCTTATTTTCCGCACCAGAACTTCTAAAACATACATATCTCAACAAAGTTTAACATATGGATATATCTTATTGTGTCGTACCTTTACCTTCCTCTGGTCCATCTACCCATCTCTTTACCACGTCTCGTTTCCAGGTCAGATATCAGCCATTCCATGGCAGGAGATTGGAGCATTTCATGCTTGTTTATATTTTCTACCTTTATTTCTTGATTAAAGGAATTAGTTTTTGATTAGCAAAATACACTGCTCAAATATTATTGAAATTGTTCCGTAATTATGATACTGACCAGGGCTCTATCCAGTATACTGTTTGATGAAAAATTTTGAATCATTCTAAATTAAGCAATGGTGCTAAAGGTGAATTCCCTGGTTTCCTACTATGTATCAGTTTGATAAGTACGTGGGAAGAATGCCTTTGCATTATCCTTAACAGAAACAATTCTCTCACTGCCAAAAAAAAAAGCACTTTTTCTAAATGAAAGAAGAAAAATGCTGTGCCTCAGAGCTGTTGTGAAGTTATTAGGGCCACATGGGCTTATTATAAAATATATACAGTTTGCTACATAATGTTTGGAACTAAGACAGCACACGTAGCGAACTGTGGCAGTGAAGTGGGTTTTTTCATAAGCAAACAGCACATCCACTCGGATTTACTCAGCTCTTGTACACCTGTGGTTCTCAGCGTCAGTTCTGGGGACCCCCGATGTATCTCTGCATGCTGGTTTTTGTTCTTACTGCTACTGCAATCACTATTATCGAAAGCTGTTAGTTATTTTTAATTAGCCCCACTGTGTTTAACGGGATTGTGTACCCTTTTAGTCACCGTGTCCAAAATAGCTGAAGCTGTGTAACGTGGGATAAAAACTGTGCTTTCTTGCAAATATTTGCAAAAAGGTGTACATGTTTAACTGACTGAATCAAGAGATTTTGAAGCAATAGGATAGTAATTATGTTGGTGAAGATACGACTTTTTCCCCCTTTTTTTTTTTTTTTCCCAGTGCTGGTTTGGCTCGTTATCATTTCCCTTTTATTTGTCTTTAAATGCCAAATGGCTATTTTTTTATTGAACACGTGTCGAGTTGATTCTTTAATTTCATCAGTTACAATTTCCTCCTCTTTTAATGCTATGAAAAAACATTTGCAATATATCACCATACGAATGTGAAACTTAATGTGGCTCAAAAGAGTAAGTTCTCTTCATACACATGATTAGTGCAGCTAGCAGGACCGAAGTTGAGGACCGCTGTCATATATTACAGTGTCTAATTAGAATTTCAGTGATGTCTGTTCCATGTTTCTTTTTCCATGTTGCAGAATTAAATTAATTGAATGAGGAAAAAATTAGAAGTTTATTTTCTTTTTAATGTTCATGGTTCATAGTTGGCGTGGTGTTTATGAGCTGCTGAGCGCAGTGTATGAATTTCGCCCTTTGCTTTCTTGACCTGATGAAGCATTCGTAGTCTCCTTGGGTCACAACATTTTATTCAAAATGTGAAATTTTAATAACACTTTGAATGCCCTGTGGGAATATTTCTATCTCACGGTTATCCGAGGCGACAAATTGCAGTGTCTATGACATCAGCGTTAAATTTCATCAGCAGGCTAGTTTCATTGCTGATTAAACAGCAGTCGTGTTGTAATCTATCTTGAATGTTATTCAACAGAATGCACAGCAAGCTATTTTTGCACGTTTTTGCTTTTAAAGGAGAGAATTTCAGCTGGCATGCTCCCTTTATTATCTGTGGAGAACAGCCAGTATTTATTAAGCTTGAAAAAATGCAGAAGAAGCCTATTGTTTTGAATTCTGCACTGGCGGAATAAAAAAAAATCCTTGTTGGGGATTGCTGTGGCTCTCAAATTTTGTGAAGCAGGTACGGGAATTTTGAGAGTACGCCTCACACATGCTGCTTCAGTCCAATCTAAAAGTGACAGGTTGTGAAGTCAAGCAGGGTTTGCCAGCTGAAAATACAGAAATTCCAGTTGTAACTGGGGGGGGGAAAAAAATTCTCATCAACCCCCCAATCCGGTTTTTCTTGTGCATTTTTTTTCTCGATGTTTGCTTCAAGAGCTTTTACACTGTAATGTGCACATCATTAATCCAAATTGTAATTGTTTATAAAATGCAACGGATTCGTGAGTTATGTTTCCATTTTCTGAGTTTCCTACGTACTCAAAGCTTGGTATATCAGGAGGGCATCATGACTTGAAAGTGTTTATTTTTATGAGGATTATACTGCTTTTAAATGTTTAGACTTAGTATTCATGTCAAATGATTCTATCCTCAGAGAAAGCTCCCATGTTGCTACACAAAGGCAGATTGCCAGTGGAAAGAATATTCTGCCTCTGATAAAATTCGTCAGCTCACCAGGGGAGCTGTGTCGATAGTTCCCGGTCCACAAATAATCTTGAATCATGAAATCCTTTTATAGAATTATTTTTAATGGAAAAAATGCATTTTTCAAAGTAATGCTAAAGTTTTAGGACTCTTTTCATCCAGTAATATGTGATGGAGACACTTTCAAGGCCTTTTTGGGTAATTGATCACTCTGTGAACTTCAGAGCTGACATTGGCCTGTCGGGGAGAGAGCAGAATGAAACGGCTTTGAAAATATGCCAAGTACCACTGTGCAGGTGCACTAATTTCAAGAGAAATGGAGAAAGGAAATGGATGCTATGAGCTCTCACCACACTTGCTGCTCCAAACATTTTTTTTTCATTTTTTATCTTTTAAAGAAAGTTTTTTCCATTTTAATGTATGTAAAAAAAAAAAAGTGTATATATAATGAAAGTCCTGCTCATATCAGAAGTGATGTAAACAAATTACAGTGGGCTCCTGGATTATAGGCAACCCTGATTGATAATGCACTAAAAATACCAATTTTTAAAAATAATAACGTTATGCGAGAATCTTAAAATTAGAATGCAAAGAATGCAAAAATTATATTAGTTTACATTCAAGTGGAACTCAACGAAATCATCCATTTATGAAATAAATAAACAGATTAAAGGATTGCAAGACCTCTCGACAGCATTGTGCATTAATGTTCCTATGGAACTAACCAAAAATCATGAATTTATTAAACTAGAAGGGCACTCGGTAGAGCGTATACCTCCACTACGCCACTTGTTTGACCGATCGCGGTCAAAATCAATTGGGTCCATCCCTGATGCAATAGCAACCCACCCACAAAATTTCAGAGATATCTGTTCATTACTTTTTGAGTTATCTTGTACACAAACAGACAGAATACCTCTTAACAGCTTTGTGCGAATAGTTCTTAGCCATACTGACAAAGTCATTATCTCCAATAATCCTATTGGTAAATCTCAGACTCCTCTATATCAACCTCAATGTGAACATTCCTGAAATTGAGGATTACTGCAAAAAGAAGGTTGAACAATCTCTAACCTAGAAAAAAAATGCAAGGATTCCTCCATTCCCAGGGAGGAGGTACTAGACGCCTCAATAGCTAATGATATCAGGATGGCCTCACAAGAACAACGAGGGTCCTGGGTTATAGTTATCGCTTCAGCCACTGGCACATCTGCTTGGGAATACAGCCAAAATACTGTATCAAAAATAACTTAGATGAGCTCAAAATACAAAAAAAAGAGAAAAATGTTCGTTGATGTTCCTGTGGAACTAACCAAAAATCATGAATTTATTAAACTAGAAGGGCACTCGGTAGAGCGCATACCTCCGCCACGACACTTGTTTGACCAATCGCGGTCAAAATCAATAGGGTCCGTCATTTACCCCTTTTCCACCAATAAGAACCTGGTGCTTGTGCCGTGCTGGTGCTAGTGCTAGTGCTCGGTTGGTTCAACCCACGCACCTCCTAAGAACCTGTTAGCTTCTCCATCGCCCAGGAGCCAAATCAGAGCCACGCGATTACGTCACTGTATAACGTCAGTACATCTGGCAATACAGTAATACAGTATGGACTGCGGGAAACCATGAATAAAAATTTAAAACTGAAATAATGTTCGTGTTTCTATGCTCAGTAATACTATTATTGTCAGTGAGGTTTTATCATTTTTAGATGGGGAAAGGAATGTAACCTACTAGATTGCTATGATCTTGTACTGGGTTAATATCGGGTATTTAAAAAGCGAAGAAATAAGGCGCAAACATTAAATGTGTACCGTATCTTGTGTTGTTGTCCATGCATGTTAGAAATACCAAAACCTTTTGCAGCAATAGGGTGTTATAATAATGCCATTTCGTTTTGAAATGCCCTTCAAACTCGCTCATGGCAATTATAGTAATTTGCAAAAGTCCGAGATAGCAACTCATATTCGTATGACGTTAGTGGCGTGGGAAAAAAATGCCTGAAGAAGCAAAGTAACATGAAATATCAATGTATCATGCAGATATAACACAGACGCTTGTATATTCCAACATTTACTGCAAGCAGAACGCTCAAAATACTTCCGCGATCGCGCCCACTTAGGAGACAGGAAGTGTGACCAATTTCTTACAGTGGGGGTCTATGGGGGATGTCTTTGGCTTAGCCTTCTCCATTTTTGTTTGTTTGAAAACGAAAGTAGACTACACTCGCTCGGCTGTTGTTTTAAAAACAACGGTACAGTGTTCGCGCTGGTCTTGTTAGTCACGAAAACTCCGCCCCCACTACCTGACTTAATCGGTGCTTGGCTCTGGACCAGCAATGAGTTGGTGCTTGCTCTAGCACCAGTTTTGAGAGCCTGGAGCTGGTGCTTAGGCTGTGGAAAAGCAAAGGACAGGTGCTAAGTCAGGCTCTGGCTCCGAACCAGCACTGGAACCAGCTCGGTGGAAAAGGGGTACCTGATGCAACCCACCCACAAAATTTCAGAGACATCCGTCTATTACTTTTTGAGTTATTTTGTACACAAACAGACAGACAGACAAACCAACGCTGGAAAAAACATAACCTCCTTGGTGGAGGTAATATGTGGACAGATTCACCAAAATTATGGTTTCATAATTAATGGGAGCACTGGCTTAGTACATGGTGCACCTCTAGCATGAATAACAGAATGGAGTCTTTGTCTCTGCCACACACCTAGGGTGGGAGGCATAGTGTTATCTTGTCCATATGTACATGCGTCTGTCTCTGTCACAAATTTCTTGTTCACGCTTTATCTTCAGAAGGAATGGAAGGATATTCACCAAATCAGACATGGTAACTCTCAACATGGTGCAGCTGAACTGATGAGGTTTTTGGAAGGCATCAGATGAAAGGCCAAGGTCACATTAGGTCAGTCGTATGTGGGTAGTCGAAGACCATCTTTTAGGGTGAATGAAGGTATGGCAGGTGGGGGAATAACACGTACCTTGTTTCCTGTTATTGTTTGACAAGGTTAAGGCACACATTTTTTGGGATTTTCGACCATTCCTCTTTGCACATCCTTTTAAGATCAGTCACATTCTTGGATTTCCACTTGTCAACTGCCCGCTTCATTTCAGCTCTTATGTTACTGATTGGATTGATGGCCTATGACCGAGATGGCCGTATCAGAGCATTGATTTGATACTCTCAGATCCATTTCTGTTTTGATTATTTTCATGTTTGCTTTGGGTCATTGTCTTTTTGGAAAGTCCACCTATGGTGTCAACCTTCTGCCGCAAGCAACCAGATAAGTGTTGGAACTCATTAACCTGTTAGAACTCCGTTTTGCTTACAAGTCGCCTTTCCTTGCATGTATCTCCATTTCAACACCTAACATGCTCATGCTGTATCTTACCGAATCATTCCGTTTTTGGTCTTGCTTCAACGCAAGACCTTCATCCTGTCAGGATGGAAATTATTTTTGCAAAATTGCACGTGCTTGTGTTGGATATCAGAAAAGGTCTCTTCTGGCAACCTTTTCAGAGTCTTTGGTTACCAGGATGGCAAACCTGGTAACCCCAAGGTACCACAACGGCCATGAAATTCCTCTACGCGGATTCTTGAGGATTTGTTAATGCCTGCGCTTTATGTGGCTGGGGGCATATAGGGTTACCCATATCTATCCGTAAGTCTGTATGTATGTATGCATTTCATGCTTTTTTAAAATTTTTTTCAAAATTTTGAAATTTTTTTCTGGCATTTCAACTTTTGTCCAGTAAATTTTGTTGAGTTTTTCAGATGCAGGAACATCTGTGTCCCATGGGCACAAATTTTCTAGTTTTGTTTTTTGTTTTTTTTTAACCGTCATCCTAACTATCCTGGGGGAAAAAAAACTTGTGTCTTCTACCTATCAGTTTTTCAACTGTTTTTCATTTTTAATGTTTTTGAATAATTGCTCTGACTGTGTGTAGCGGTATACTTAATCCTTACTGGATCTTCTTGTGGCCATTACTAGATTAATAAAAGTGTACAACCATCTGGCTCTTTTAAACTGACACTTCTTTTGTTTTCTTTATGATGGGAGATAACAGAGGGATTTTGCATTGGTTGTTATTTCATACCCTCGTGAAATGGGTAGCGATGTAATAACACAATAGATTTTCCTAAAACTTAGATGAACTGAAATTAGTTGAATTTCAACCCTGGTTTAAATTCACTTTGAATTTTATTTACAATAATCTTTAGGGCTTCTAGCAATTGTCAAACCTTGATTTAGCGGAAATTTTTAATTAACTTCATTGATAATTTTGGTTGTTTCCTTGGAGAAATTGAGAAAGTACAGCATTTATCACATGTTGGTATTTTTCTCTGAAAGTTATTAATGTTTTATAGTATTTTTCCTGCCGCTCCAGTCAGGGGTACCAGTAATTCTGGAGCCCACCGAATAACTGGTTTAGAGTGATAAAACAAACATACCATTGTATTCCTGTTCGAAGCGAAGCGAATGGAAATATTTTCGACTCCAGGACTTACTCTGCTGCTTCTGCTCGTGCGCTGCGTCCATTACAGGTATGGCAGAGATGAGGCTCAAGAAAGAGAATGATTGACACTTGAAATTGACAAATACCGGTGTATTGAGTACTGGTGCCTGAAGAGAGCAGTGCAGTGGGAGATGTGTTTACCTTGGTCTGGATGATTGTGAGACAAGGCTACCGATAAAGATGAAGATTTAGCCATTAAATGGAAGTGTCCACCTTAAGATTCGTAAGCGGTTAAGGAAAAAAAAAACATTAGATATGTGATTGGATATAAGGGTAGATACATGGGGACTGGATGAATAAGAGCCAGTTATCTGTAACGGTTTGTATTTGAATTTATCAATCAGTTCTTTCAGTGTTTGGCTGTCCCAGTGGCAGGTCAAGCTCAGATATCTCAGAGGGTAAGAAATATTTGAGGATTTTATTCAACCTGCTTTCTTGCTCATGGTCTGTTATTTACGCTCCTGAAAATGGTGGGCGTGTGACTCTGCCTCTTCGCCAGACGCCCTGTATGTCCTCAGAGGGTACTAGGATTGGCTACGGGCAATGCATCGACACTTTTCCTTTTTCAGTAACTTGCAAGCAAAAAAGATACCTGTGTTGAAGCCAAAGGCAATTTTGTTGTTGTTGGCCACTGAGATATTGAGCAGTGTTATTCAGCCACTTGAAAGCATCGAATTGGCATGCGCAGGATGTGAAGAGAATGATTACATGGGTATGCATCTATATTGCACAGGCATATATTTTTTGTTGCTTGTATTTGTTCAGAGATGATAGTGTGATAATGTCAGTTCAAATTGGTCTGGAAAGATTGGCTGTGGTTTTTAAACGGTTACGCTACATAAAACAAGAATTGAGCTCATTCCCATGAATTTTTTTTTTTTTTTTTGAGTTAATAAGCTCTTACAGGTGGTTCTGAGTTAGAACCAAATTTACATTTGCATGAATGGTGCCCCTCTCACGAGTTGAATGAGCTGTAAAGTAAAATGAAGATCATGTTCAATATTTTTTTTGAACTTGTTTTAAAGGACATAATAAACCCCTACCGGGTAAAATAACTGACTTTGCGTGTGTAAATATGGATTGTTATGGGATATGTTCTCTTTAATTGCCAAAATTCCTTTAAAAGCTAAAAGTGACAACATGGCTGCTTGAGGCTATCTGGTTGGACGAAAGCCGCAAGCAGGCTAACACATAGCAACACTAAAGCTATGTAGAAAGGACAGTTTTTCAAAACTGTCAGGGGGGTATATTTACGAAGAAAATTAGCAGGAATGTGCGCAAAAAAGGTAAAAAAAAAAAAAAAAAAAGAATCTGCATTGTCTTAAAGGGTGAAACCTGGCCCGAGATGAATAACAGAGGGAATGAATTGGGCTATTTAAGCGCGAGTGGCATACCCCAGTGCACTTTCACTGATGATGGGTTTTCACTGGGTTGCGGTAGTTCACTGTCAGAGATACTTAAGCATTGGTGAGGATGGGAAATTCTACATTGTGAGCAAAGGACGAAAAGGTCACGGTGAAACATTAGTTCATTGGACACAGAGGAGAGGATATGGTAAAAGGGCAAATTCCACCCTTTGAAGGCTCTCTGACCCATAATGAACATTGCTTGATATCGAAGAGGCTCTGAAGGAATTTTTCTGTGCTCGAGAAAATGTTTATGTTCACCCTGGTTATACACGGGTAAATAAAAAACTGAAAATGCAAGGCCTACTTTAAGCATGTATCCTAATCCATAAGACCTATTGCTATTGGCACAGTTTTTTTTTTATTTTTTTGCTAGCATGTAGAACGCATAGTGGTTTTTATGGTTTAAGTTGACTACTGATAGTTTTTCCTTTTGCTGATTGACATGATGGCCATCATGTATGTTAAGCATTGCAAAATGTCAGGCGTCCGGGTTTGAGACCCTTCTTGGTTTAACACCTTATTATGATTACCGAAATGCAACAAAAATTCCCCGGCCCGTGGTTGTGAATCTCATATTGTGAGAAATTGTTTGGGTCATTTAAAGTTGAAGGTTAGGCCCAGTAAAAAAATACATTAAAGTCACATCATTCCCATTTCAAATGCCACAAACAAGTAGCGAGTCTCAGAGAAAGGTTTCTGGACGCATTAATGTCCATTAAATGACTCTATCCACTCTGCAGGGATGACTCAGAATAACCAGATGCGTCTGCTATCATTTCCAGCAGAGTGCGTCATCTGTGACATCACAAAAACGCATTCCATAAAACGTCTCCTGTCATGTCAGATAATGCATATAAACTGCTGAATTGACAGCCAATATAACAATAGCAGTGAGGGCAAGTCTCACTACTAAAAGAACAGTTTCCCGAGACCGTGTTTTGCAACTGCAAAAGAAACCATTTGCGGCTACTGTTAAATCGGTATATTTTTGTACGCATTTTTAATGCCTCTCAGTATACCTTACCGAATCTACCCATTATGAAGTTGTCTTTCTCACGTATTAGGGTTGGTGGACATTGATGGAATATGTATCAGATATTTTTTTCATATCTGTTGATAATTGATATTTTTCTGTATTGAGAGAGACTTTTTTTTTTCATTTAACCATTCTTCCTGAGTTAAAGAAAGTCACATTAACAATAAACAAGCCCCCACACTTTATTTTTACATGCACCGTATTGTTGTAGGTGTAAACTTAACTAAACAAACTGATATTATTAGTCATCTTAAAATTTCACTCATAAGCTCAGTTGTCTTCATAGGATTTGCGACTCCTAGGGTGCTTTCACACCAGGATAGTCCCGGGGACTCGGTTCGATTGGGCGGGGAATGCCGAAAAATTTCTCACCTTCATTTGGATTGGTTCACTTTCACGCTGCGCTTTTGAAAGCGGACCAAACCGTCTGGACAGCGTCATGCAGTTACAACAGCTACTCGTTTAGGGCGGTATTGCCCGAAATGAGCACTGACCACGAAGAAGAAAAGCACGAGGAAGAAGAAAACCCGGCTCATCGATTAGCCAGGACCTCTCTTTGGTTCACTCCCTCTCTTTTGTTCGTTGGATAGTCCGTTTGCATTTCCTACTGTAAGCGAACCGCACCAGGGTTCGCTTGCAAGCGAACTGAGACCCACGTTTTCAGGCGGACCAGAGTTCGCTTGTTTGGTCCGCACCAGAGTTCGGAAGAGCTTTCACACCTGCCCAAATGAAGCGGACTATCCGAAAAAAGGAACTCTGGTCCATTTAAAGCGGACCGAACAGCTCTGGTGTGAAAGTGTCCTTATTATTGGTCATGTTCAGAGGGAACTTCTTGGCCTGTTCAAACAGACTAAACGAAAATTAACATTGCTTCAAAAGTCTGACGTCCTGCCTTGCCCAAGCAATCTGATTGGTCATGTTATCTGTGAACGAACACGACAAGGAGCATTTCCATTTACATGGTTTTTGTTTCAGTGCAGAAAACCACAGCCTAACCCGGAAAATGTTGTAGGGCAATGTTGTGGATTGCACGTGTGAAGGCTCTGCGTTTGGGTCTGTCTTCTGTAGATCTTCGTCTGTCTCAAAAGATATAGATCTCATGAGGTCACTTAGCCCTCAACTCAATGCTTTCAAACATGGAAGTCCATATAAATGCATATGTTTTTGTATGCAGCAGAAATAACCACTCAGCCGGCATCAACTCAATATTTGCCATGGTGAAAAATGTCTGACCGGCATTAAAATGGGCACACATTTTTGGTTTTGTAGTCACTTGGGTATTCTCAAATTGCAGCAAACGGCAGTTCACAGAAGTTTTAAATAATACTTCCATACAAAACAAATGCTGCTAACTGAGCTACAACGTATTTGGATGTGGACCAGGGATAATTTCAATGAAATTGAGACAGGAAAACCTCAACTTTACGGTATTACTGTATTTTACGCAAAATTTTGCCGTTTGCCTTTGAGCTCTGTATGTGTTTTCCTTTGAGTGCCGTCTCCTTTGAGTAGTGTCTCTGCTTTATTTTGAGCGTAGTGTGTGTTGACTCTTCACTCTGATAGATTAGCTCGCAATGAAGGTGCTGAATAGCACCTTTTGACCTCCTGTGGGAATGCATTATGCTTTAGCATTGTTAATAAGCAGCAGCTGGAGGGGGTAGCAGGTAAGAGACGGGCACAAAGAGGTGTGAGGGGTGGGGGAATGGGGTGGGTTGTGAGGATGAAGCTACATACGAGTAAAAATCAAGCAGGACGTGATGAAAGTGCCTGAAGCTTTTTTTAGTCTTCACATTTACCTCGGTCCGCCCGGCACCGCTCAGTAGAGGTCAACAAACCTGCGCCACCTGCGTCATTGATCGAGTCCATCGACTTACTACCTCAGCAGAACGGCTCAAATAAGGAGGCTGAATTCCTTAACAGACCTGTCGGTTCTCTACCCCTCTGTATCAAACTGCAGGGCCTGTAGGTGCCAGTTTTAATTATCTTCTGGATTATTCCCACGTAAAAGCTTCATATCGGAACTCAAGAAACATCTTGTGCTGCCAATGATGATTTCATCATTGGGTGTCGCTGAAATGTCAACCGAGATAATTTCTCGGGCTCAGTAATGAGTTGTACTAAACGTAAATCCTTCTTTGCCAGTCTTTGCATATTAGAAGAAGGTGGTGGGCTAGTGGAGCTGTATGGGCTGTCATCTTTGAGGAGGCCTTGGGCATTGCATGGGCCATCTCCTCAGCTCATTATAATCTAAGAGCTGCTCTCTTTAGCATACGTCAAAGAGGCCCTTTTGAAAGCGAGACCTGCGTCTGTTGTCATGGAAATTAAAAATACTAGCTTGTCCGTTTCTGCAGCCACTGTTATTCTTCCGGCATTTTAAACGGCACCGGATACTGCGAATACAAATAAAGATTATGGGGATCTGGCGCATGAATCCCTCGATGATACTCGAGAAACTTAGATGAGATGGCAAGGTTACACACAGTTGTGCTGATCAAACATTAGGAAATCATTTCCACAAAGAACAAAATATACAGGAAATGGGAAATAGAGCCTTAATTATTAATAACTGTACCCAGCTCTTGGTTAATTGAGAGCTGCAGACAAAATGGATTTTCCTTTCTTGGAGAATGATAACATCCATGATTGAAGTGGCAGAGTAAATTTATTTTTTTTAATGTTCTAATCGCAAGACAACACGAGGCTTGGTGTATCAAAGGGTTCTCTCCTTGCCTGCGATAAGCAAGGAGAGTGAAGTATCATTATGAAGTAGGCCCACTGATCCCATGAAATTATGAAAATAAATTTTCACCGGTCACTTAATTTTTTTTTTTTTTTTTTGTCATTTCTGTGTGAATATTTGGACAGACTGAGGGAAAAAAATGTAATTGACTGCAATTTGGCTGTGGTGACGCAGTTTACTTTATACTGTGACTTGTTATGTCTAGTCTGGAACAAACGGCACTAAGAGACATGAAAAGTCGCAGCACAAAACTTTCTCTCTGCCCGCCTTTACATCAATTTGAGGTTAAAATAGGGGGAGTTATTGGGCTGGAGTGACAGAATGGCTTACCGTTTACTCTTTTTGGGCTAATCTTACCGTTTTAAATCAAGGAAATGCTTACAGAAGTGGCAGTGTTTCAGGAATTGGCTGAAACATTAAAAAGGAATGTTAAAAGCACCAAATGTCACCATCCGATAACGGGCCAAGGCAATTTATTATGAGTGCAGTGCACTGTAGATTATGGTTGTATTAAATTGTGTGCCATTAAACTGCCAAGATGGTAACTGTATGCCTATGCCTTTGTGTCAAGGTATTTTCTGAGACATGCATTGTGAAGTGCAATGGCTGCTACTGTTAAACGTTTCGTCGGCTCCCGCTGAGGTTATAGGCTTGTGGAAGCGCGGTTTTTCACACACGCAGAGCAGGGAGTTCTTAACCCTTCCCTTTCAGCAGAGTTCATAAATCTTGTAGTTCATGAGCCCTCATTTATTATGTTAATAATTTGTGAAGGCTACTGCAAAAACTGTGTGGTACAGTGCGGTATACACGCTGGCAATTCTGACTTTTGGGTTGGTTGAAGGTGCATTTCTTTCTTGCGCTTGGTGTCCTTTTTTGATAATCTGTATTAATTTTGAAAACCTTTCCCCACTTTGTCGATTATGTATAAACGTATTTTTTCTTTTTGCTGCAGTTGAATCAGCAAGTAGCCTGTTCTTGAACCGTACCCTTAGCTACGCGCGCTTGCAGCAGTCGTCGACGCCGGCGTGTCGAACTGTGAATTCCAGCCGAAGGCGCCTGAGGGGGAACGAGTCGAACTGTTTTGACGGGCGGGTCATCTCCGCGGCTCCGCTGCCCACGCAGCCGTGAAGCCCCGACCCCGCGCCTCTGCGTGACGGAAACGCGATAACGCCATCTCGGCTCTGATCGCTGCGACTTGACGCCCGGTCACCACTGCGTGTCTCTAAAACGCACGATGTCCTGCATAATGACAGATGCTTCTTCCCCCAGTGTGGAGATGGCGCATCGTCTGGCATTAAAAGCAGTGGCCAGAGGATGTGAGGCTGTAATAAGATTTAACAAGATGGTTAATAGCATCACACTTATTATAGCCTGCTCAGTGCGAGAGGTTGGAGAGCGCTTTTTCTCTCCCGCGGCTGCCCGAAGGTGACTGTTTTACCGGCTTTATGGATATAGTCGGAGATTTTATAGACAGGCCAGATAATCCACTGCAGATAATCCAATCCATCCATCCTCCCAGATACTAAAAGAGAGGTTTCCATTTGATTTACTGTATTGCAGTACTAATTCTGTATAATTTTCTGTGCCACCCCCTTCATGAATATTCATAGTATAATTCAAAATGATATATCCTGGCTGAAGCCTGAACAATAACATTTAATAATATTGAGTATGTGGCGGTGACCTGACAGGGTGCTGTAGACTTGTTCGCTGCTTCTGAATCCTGTGCTTTAAGTAAATGCATCCTGGAGCTTTGTGGGCTAAACCTAAAAAAAGATGTAGTAGACTATTGTTTCGCCCCCTGGGATCTGGCAGCTTGGAGCTGTTCCTGAGGGAATAAAGACTGAACCTGATTCAGAATGTGCGTCTTCTCATTTATATGTATGGCAGGGATAAGATGATTTATGCTTTTAGACTGGTTCTACCTCTGTTTTTCACTGTTACCTGAGTTATCGACGTGTTCAGGAATGCATGAGATGGTGTAGCCGGTCAGATACAGAGGAATCATCTGTATAAGATAATGTCCGCATCTACAAAAGCTGAGTATCGTGTCACTGATAATGAGCGGACCTACGCTTTGTCCTCAAAACTTTTTCAGTCTTTCTATGAATACAATTTTGAACTCTGCATAGTGGGGTATCGGCCCATTCTTCAAGAAGGATAGTCTTCAGTTGTTTGAGGGATGAAGGAATTGGAAATCGACATTGCAAACTGTGCTCCAGAACTTCCCATAAAGGTGCAGATATGTTTAGATTTGAGGATTGTGCACGCCATGGAAGGAATTTGCCTTAAACTTTGGACCTGATGACTGCTAGTCCAGTGAAATGACGGCCAACATCATTTTAGGGTCACTGGCTCACCGCCATACTTAACGGTATGTTGCATGACCCTTTTCCTCTTTCCCCAATAAGAATGGTGAGTGGATATGGTTACTTCAGTAACCACCAGGCAACAAAGTGTTAATTTTGCCGCAGACACTTTGGATTGAATATCTTCAATGAAGCTGGTCCTGATGTGTTAGAGTTAAAATGGGCTCATCAGGCCGTATGACTTCTCCTTTGCTCCGGGGTCCAAGTTTTGTGTTTGGTTATACCTTGTTATACCTCGTTGAACATTAGCCGCTTAAACACATTTTCCAAATGGGGACCCTGATAATAAACACCTGCATTGCAAAGCTCACAGAAAACTATTTTTGTTGAGCTTGGTTCAGATATGGTTTGATTCCATTCTGAGGTGATTTTTATGGATGTAGTTCTGTGACCCAGCGGCCACAGAACTACATCAATAAATGATTTCTTCCCAACATCATCTCTCCTAGCCCCATCAGAGACTCAAACCAGCAACTTTTCAGTTACGAGTCAAGCTACCTACCTCTAGGCTATCCTTAGTCAGAGCTATTATTTAGCCGTGTGTTCGTTCGCCTCCTGCATATGGGGAGATTGTATTGATGTTTTTGCCAGATACAGAGATTTCTGTGAATATTTGATCAAAATCAACGCGTCTGCTCTCTTGAGAAGTACCACGGGATCATAAAACGCTCACATTAACAGATTCTTGAATTATTTAGTGTACTGCAGTAACCCATCAGTATACTGAGAATTAGAGTTCTTTTTGGGAGGGGTTGGGGGGTCAGGGGGAGGTATATTAAAGTTAATTTCCTCATTATATGGAAGTGCCCCTGAATAAAAGCCTAAAATGTGCTTTTTAACAGCATATGTCTTCAGGCCAAAGTTGTGTAATTCGCTATCCATTACATGAAAACTGTTTTGCATTCTTCTGGTAGTTTCTTAAGATCTTTTATATTACAAGAGTGTGCAAAGTAAGATTGAGAACAAATGTTTTCTGCCTTATCATGCAGCTGAGTTTGAAACGTTATCCTGAATTATTGCGGCTACCTTGAAGTTAATGGCACCATAGAGATCGCCAGTTTTGGTGACAAATTATATTGCGATTATCGGTGATGAAGGTGCGCTAATGAAATGTCATTAAAAGGAATTTCCTCCTCCAGAGACTTAGGAGCAGTTATTAATCACCAATTTAAGTGGAGTTATTATCTCTTACTCTCACTAAAACATACTAAATTGAGTGGCAGGCATGTGCAAACCAGTTGGGGAATGATGCTTTCTGAGGTACTTGCAGAGTTCACGAGAAGGACCACCTAATTTATGACTGTAATTGAAATACCCAAGTGCCTTTTTTAATTCATGTTGAAAATGGATCTCAGCAGAACCTGCAGGCCATTTCTTTGCATTGAAACCGATGGCTTCTGTGTCTAGAAAAGTGAGAGGCCTGCCTCAGGATAAGGACTGCTGCTACCAAAGATGGCAGCTGTGTCAGGCTTGGTGCAAAACACTGGTGAAACAGTGGTGAAAACCCAATCACTTAGATGCGCAATTATTTTTGTACGATAACTGACATGGAGTTGTTTATTGCACTTATAAAATGGTTACCACGCACGTATGCTTAGCCAAAGACTAAGTTTTCATGTTTTCGACCGAAAATTGTTTATATGTGGACAATTTGCTTCCACCACTATTAACTTGTGCTGCTTCGAAACAGCTAAAATATCCAATGCTATGCGCAAGAGTGCAGTTGCTAGTGCCATTTCGTTTTGTTGCTATTTAAGAGCTGTGGTCACTAATTTGATAACGTCATGGTTCCCCTTGCTCGGTAGTTTTTGTGTCGTGTTTTCTTTCATATGTAATTATCACCAAACTCGCCAAAGATTTTAATAATATTCTGAACACTGAAAAACGTTGTTTGTGTCTATTTTAGCCTTTACTCCTGAGACCCAAAGTGTGGGAGAAATTTACCCTGGGAATAAAACATGGTGAATTAATACAAAACAAGGCTAAGATGTTTGGAAGTATTTCATAAGTGTCCCTTCATCTGAAAATAATTCTCACCCTTCAGTCGTCCTTCAACCAATCAGAACTGAGTATTCAACACACCCGTGGTGTTAAGTTTATATATGACGGAATGAGGGGCTGCTGGGTGGCTTATGCTGTCAACGTTCCATTTCAGTATGTGCGTGGGTCATGTGGTCTGGTATCACATATCGACCATGCCAAGGCTTACGTTGGCCGGAAGCCCTGCAGTGTAATGCGCAGTTGGGTCCCTTGTCATCCAGGATTGTGGAACCTCTCTTGGATGGCTTGGCGACACATCATTTCCCTGGCGACCCCTGTTTGGGTGATCGTGAGTACGCCAGTTCGGCAGGACCTTAAGCCTTCCTCAGCCTAGCACTGCTTGACTTGTGGACTGTGGAGGCGTGAGAAGTGCTGGCACTCGACTCAAAGGACCACTTGCTTGTTTGTATGAATGGCAAAGCACTTGCTGCAACTGAGGCATAAAGCATTGTGTGTTTCAGGCTTGCACATTGAGAAGTTAATTTCAGATCGGGTTAAGAGAGAGATGATGAAAGGCACAGGTCACTAATTGCTGCTGGTTTTCACAATAGCAAATTATTAAAGCTCAAGTGGCATGTCCACGAATTACAGTTGATTGTTACTGATGAAAAGTGATTAAATATTTTCAGTATTGAAGATTTACCACGACTCTCTGGGCTCGTGGTTATTTTTGGTGCTGGCAGATAATTAAGATGCAGGTTGATGGGCCCATTTAATAAAAAACTGAAGCGATTCAACTTAACTGTGTCCTGGTTCTGATAAATTTGAGTACGATGGTCACTAAATGGTACAACTGGCTGGCTTTAGACCTGGGGTAGTCTATGGCCACGGCAGTCCCACCATAGAGTGCAAATTGCTTCTCAACAGTGTAATGTGTAGAACTCTTCTGTACATCACAGTATGACGAGGACTCTCTCGGTTTAACCCTTAAAGTGCTAATCACTGCTATAGTCACACAGGGTGCAAATATAAGAATCAAAATGTCAGATTTCTGCCTTTAAAAGGTCAACAATTTTGACAATTTTTAGCTGGAAAAATTAGTTGGCAATAACCTTCAGAGGGCTACATGGGTACCTGTGAGTCCTTCTGAAGGTCATTTGTCGACGAAATAATGAATGATTAACTTTTGACGGGATAGGGTGAGTAAAAAATGAAGCACTTTAAGGGTTAACTTTGCCTATGGTCTGTCATGGTGTGTCTCCCAGGCTTTGGCCGCTTCTGGAGCGGATAGTTTGAGGCCTCTTAGCCTGAACCGCGCCTTAACGTGTTCGTCCAAACACACAGTCAGAAATTGGGAAAAACCCATGTAAAATGCCCTGTAACAGTTGAGCTGGAGCTTTGTGAGCTGGTGATTGCACTAGTGTTGTTGACTGTTGTGTTTGTCTCAGCATAGCTGTTGTTAAGTAGCAGTGCCAGCAATACAGCACCCAAACCACACAGCAGAAAGTGATTTAAGTTGGTCCATGGTTACCTAATACAGCGTTGAGAGATAATGGGGGTGACACAATGCTGATTGCCCCAAATGCTCCCTCCGTCACCACTTTCGCAGGCTTAACTTTCGCATCCCGCCACCGTTAGGTCTCGCTCACTGGGCTCTGATGGTTTTAGTAATTGTCTTCAGTTTATTTGCAAGCGCCATAAAAAAGCTAATGTAAATTATGATGACAGCGTTTAAAGCTTCATAAAAGTCTTTATTGGCCGCTTGCATCCTGTTCTGGTAGTTTGTTTGCAGGTGTTATTTAAGCTGCGACGCTGAGGACGAGGAGGAAAGCAGGAAGACGCAGTAAAATGCGCTTTAATGACAGTTAATGTCGGCATTTGAGGCGACGGAGCCCTGTGTTCTGAGCCGTCAATGGTTTCAGGAAAGAGTGCTTTTCTCCTTATTTTTTTTTTCTTTTCCAGAAGACATTGATGTCCTGTAGGGTCATATAGAGGTCACGATCCATTTCCCAGCTCAGAGTTTTTCCGTCTCTGATGGCGTCAGAAGCGGCCGTGCTATAGGAATGACTAATGACTGGGAGCAAGGTGTTTGACTCTGTTGTAATGCCTTAATTGTGGGTGCTGCACTGTCGCTAAAGCATTGTGATTAATAGCGTGGTGTAGAAAGGACAAAAAGTAATTTAGGCTTTCTGAAGCAATTGACCTCATCCCCTGAAATAAAACCAGCAATTTGGCTCTGAAGGTTATCTGCATATCGCTTTGCACAGAAAGCCATTTTCCTGAGCAGCAGAACATGCAGAGCAGCTACGCTAACCGCCATTGACCCCAGCACGGTGCCTTGTGCTTTTGTGTTCAAATGGGCCTTTCTGTGGAATTAACAGAAGTTTTTCTCATTTCACTCCTAGAATGACAACAAAGAAAGCTAGGCGGATAGGGTTTTTCGGCTTTTGTTGTCTTCCCTATAGCTGTACCTGAATTCTGTAGTGTTTATTTATGATTCGAAAGCAAAATGGATCCATACTGTTTCAGATAATGCAGCTTGATTCCCTTCACTGTGCACAATAAAAAGGGTCTGTTTTTCTGAAAGCATTTTTTTCTCATTTGTGCAATTTTTTTATATGTATTTTTCTGTTTTTCCTTGGATATTTTTCAATGATTCCACTTTTCAATGTTGCTCTACAGCAGATGGTATGTAATCACTTCAGTGAACCTGTAGTACTCTGTGCTAAAGGAGAAATGATAACGTACCGCTAAAGTAGTTTCTCCGAATTCTTCCGTGAAATGTATTTTTCTCAGTCCGCGGTCTGTAACAACCCCAGCAATAGTTACGTTTTTGATGGGCTATTAATTTACTTCAGCCGGCCTCTTTCGTGTACTGACTGCTTTCTCTTTAGGACCCTGGGCATTACAGGCGATCGCCCTCCTCCGCTCTAACGAGGTAAATAATAGGCTTCTTTGATATCCTGCTATTTCAGCAGATGTCAGACACCTGTGTTTCCTAATGGACAGCGAATACGAAAGAATATAGGTCCTGGGGCTCGTCAGAAGTCTCGCGTTCTCTTTGCGCGGGAGCCAGAGCAGATGTTAAATTGAGCAGAAATACGGGCAGAGACCGAGACCGGCGATTACGTTTGGAGAGAGATGAACTGAGCGGCTTTTCTAAAAACCATTAGCCTCCGTAAAGGTGAACTCCTCGGAAAACGGCTGATGGCGTGTCGCTGCAGATCTGCTGTGCTCCGTCTGCCAAGGAGGAAGCGCGGCGCTTTTTCTGTCGGCCGATTCGCTCCGGGGTTCGGCCGCTCACTCTCATGATCGCAGTGCAAAGGGAATCTGTTTGACACACGGGGTTGGTCAAATTGTCAGAAATGGTGTCATAATTTTTTACCTTTGTGGAGCTCACAGCATACGGTTTGTGTGGAGACTGGTCCAGATGTGGCATGATTCAACTGTGCAGTGATTTTTAGGTCTATGGTTATTAGCAACTGGGCAATTCCAAGGTATTGTCAACCAAATGTCCCCGCCGTGACTAAAATGATCCCCAAAGGGAAATGGGGGGGGAAAAGGGAGCTTTTGCCTCCTGAATATAGTAGTAGTATTACACCCATGAATTGCAAAAAAAAAAAAAAACTTTTTAATGCATCAACAGAATTTTTATGGGGGGACAGTTTATTGCCTTGGCACGGAGGGCACATTTTGTCAAAATACCTTGGAATCGCCAAACTATCATCGTCTGGCCCTGTGTGAGACCTTTGACTTGCAGCTTCAATTCATTTTGCTGCTGCTGTTTTTTTTTTCCTCTTTTTTTTTGATTTGGCGTGTTCTCATAACTTTTGATAATGGTTCCCCTGCCATCATAAATAATTTAGCCGTTTTTGTGATTGGCACACCTGCAATTCGGGCATTCTCCTCATGGGACTGTAGAGCTCTGTCAGTATCATCATGTTGGTCGTGTTTGATTCGATCGAAGAACACAACACTAGCGTTGTGTTCGCGTGTCAAACGCCAAGAACGGTGCACTCGGGTCGCAACCTCGTGTCGAGAACATACTCACTGATTTACCAGGAATAATGTGACGTCGCAACATGGCAGCTAAAAGCGGCATTGATAGTCATTCAGAGTAAGCTGCAAATGAAAGCTATCAATTCTTAAGTGAAATGCAGTATGGTATTGGTAGCTTTCATTTGAAAACCACTGGAAAGCCATCTTTTCGTGCACCCAACTTTTCTGTGTACGGTAACATGTATTTCTCTCTTCATAAAGTAAAGCAAAAATCAAGTTCATGATCACGTATGAAGCGCACAAAACTAGCCAAACCACAAACCTCAACTAGTGTTGTGTTCCACATGTTTGACTGGGAACATGTGCACAAGAATCTCAGCCCGACCTGCATATTACCAAATCAAATACGACCCTTGCTATGCAGACCTGCCTTGCCAAGTGCAGCTGGTTGGACCTCTGTTATGCAGACACAGGTGGCTTATTAGCATTCAAATCAGCAGGAGTGAACCTGTGTAAATGCTTATTTTGTCATTTGATTTTGGATTTAGGGCCCATGTCCGCCCCTTGACAGAGCATTTGACCGTTCCTTCTTTGCTTCAATGCGCAAACACGACAAGGGCAGCCAAGAACTAGCGACTGGTTTCCCTCCTCCCTATTACCTGGGAACCAGGTGTGAGGCCAGTCCAACTAATTGTTTGCAGAGGTGTCTCACCTCGAGGCTTTTGGGAAACCCACCGCAGTTCAATAGCTGCGTAGAAAGAATACCAGGGCCAGACATGAATAAAATGGACAGATTAGCGGATCCCTGCTGTAGTGACTCCAGGCAGTGGCGACTTCAGTTTGCATTTATATATGACCACATTGTTTGTACTTGGTTGAAATTGAAGCCCTTTTAATGTCTCCCTTCAACCTCCTTTACTAATAATGAGTTAGATAAAAAGCTGTATTGTTATGTGCTGAATATGACTGGGATAACGCGGCATTGTATTTCTGCTCCTGCTGCCACTTGCTGTCAGCCATTTTGAGGCAGGCCACAATCGGTTTGCAGGGTCACGCTACTCTCCTCCTCCCTTCTTCCCTAATTGGACATTTTGCCTCCAGGGTTTAAAAAATGTCTCATTATTTTCTGTAAGTCAAACAAAAGTTATTTTGTCTCAAACTAGTTGTGTCGTGGCCTGCATTTTAACACAAACTATGTAGGGCCTTGCGGTAATTAGGTTGTCTTATTATTTGGGTGTTTTTGTTCCAGTTAGTGATACTCTGAGTCTTACTTTGATGCCGTCTAGCTTTTTAAAATTGAATTATGTTTTATGTTTTGATGGTGCTTTAAGTTGACTGACACAAAAATAAAACGCCAGTTTTTGGCCCACCTTTAGGTATTTCAGGTCACTGTTGTTTACTCTCTCGCACGACCCGCTCTTCTCCATCCGAGTGACTATTGGACATTGGTGTAATTTAGAAGCATATACTGTACAATTTAGCCATTTTGTCTCTCTGCATAGAATTTCATTATGTATGAGTGCCTCCAGGGATAGTTGAGAATTCACAGTTCACTTGTCTGTAGACCCACTTTTGCTTCCATTGTGTGCAAATTGTTTTAATGAATTATTAATAGGTCTGTGGCTAATTCAAGTTAAGATTTGAATGTCGATTTGCCTTGTAAAAGCAAAATAAATAAATGCCTTCAGAAAAACATTTGAATATTAAATTTGATATGCATGCAAGACCAGTTATTTCTGTCTTAAATTTTCTCTCTTGAATAATAAAACCTCTCAGATGCACTATGGAAATGAGGATATTTTGAAATGGCTTTGAAATATGGCAATTTTAAATATGCTTTCATAAAATTTGAGCCTGTGATATTATTTGTGTACCTTAAGTATTATTCTGAAATCATACAGTTTTGCATGAAATCATTTAAACCATAGTGTTTATATGGTAGTGTGGAATTACTATCTATAATACTGGAAGAGAACAGAAAAGCTTGAGTTTTTGACAAGGCATTTAGTGTTTTCAGTGAGACTTAAGTAGGATTGGATAATTTCAATTTTATCGGTAATTTCTGTTTATTGGTTCCAGTTAGGGATGGGACACTTTACACGTGCGCACAATGGGGATCTCATAATTATTCATGAAAAATAACAAACTCTTTTTTTTTTTTATTGTTTATCTGCTACTCAATAAAGAAGCCATGTTTCGCAGTATTTTGTCTTTGAGGATTCACACGTTAAGTGGTGAACCATTTGAAATGGATAGCATTTACCAGATTAGGTGAAATGCTTTGTTTTATCTCTGTTAGCCCAGGGTTAGCAATTAAGTGTCGACAAGGACACAACTTTATTATGCCTGGCCAAATGTTCTCTCAGAAACAGTCCTCGCTCTCTTGACCATGCTGTTGAATCTTCATCACCTCGGGGGTATTGGAGTAGTTAATGGCGTGACAAAGTACGTGCATAATGGGTAGCCAAGATCATCTCCTTTTAGCCAACCGCTCAAAGGCAGAATTATCCAGAATGAACGTGTCGTGTTGGACAAGGATAGTTTGCGTACGCTTGCGTGACCTGACAGATTGCATCGCAGACTTCCTGGATGTTGACCGATTTAAACTCTGAGTCACATAAACATGTGTGCGCAATGGGGTATGCTTGCTGTCTGTCGCATCAAGCACCACAGGGAAGCTGTAAGATTCCAA
Source organism: Gymnothorax javanicus (assembly GCA_029692085.1). NCBI lineage: Eukaryota > Metazoa > Chordata > Actinopteri > Anguilliformes > Muraenidae > Gymnothorax > Gymnothorax javanicus. The sequence continues at coordinate 183,419,393 of CM056193.1, read as the reverse complement.
AACTGCTGTTTTGTTAGTTGCCGTGTATAATTTGATGGGAAAACTATAAACTGATGGGCTCTATATGCAGGGCGAACAATCGCTGCATATATTGCTTAACTCACAGCTGATTTTGAAATTCCAATTAGGCACGCAAGTGTACTCTGGAATGACCCAGCAGCATAATTTATTTACAAATGAATGTCTGGGGTGGTATGCTGTTTGGTAATTCAGTCTTTGAAAAGCAATATTTTGAATCCAGCAAATCCAGTAAACGGATAATTTTTGAGTTTCATGTTTGGTGCGACCTGACGTGTTTTCAGTATTCTTTAACCATGCCCTGAAACACACCTGCGGTAAGGTGGAGCTGGTGGTAAGGATTGGCATAGAGGCGCTACACTGAACATGTGTATTATCAATGCCAAATGTACGCGTGCGAGTGGTCACACTAATCATATATTGATGATGGTACAATTATATGAGTGCTGTCTAAATGACATGAAAACCATTTTGAAATGGCCGTACTCATTTGCGCGGTGTGCAGGCAGGAAATGACTAAGTAGACATAGCAAGTTGCAACCTGGGGAAAATTAGATTAGAAATAGCGACTTATCGGTGACCATATTGTTAGACCTAGCGAACAAGGAGGAAAATCGGGTCCATTTTATCTCAAACGCTTAATTTTAATCAAATAACATAAAATCTCCACTTTTTTGGAAAATACCATGTGTTTGCTTTGGTCTGATTTTTAAAATGTGCTCTCTTCTTCCGTTTTAGTCAAGTTTGCTGGACTGTGCGACTGAGCGACTTTGATAATGAGTTAAATGAGAATTTTTTTTCTTCAGCAACAAGTTGAACCATAGTCAGATTCGCGGATTGAGGCCAATTTACTGCGTGCATGCACGTATACATTATGAGCTGCAACATTGAATTGCATCACGTTCTATACTCCTGAAACACTACACTATAGGCCAGTTCCACAGGCAGATTAAGATTAATCTTACTGTGAAATCAGTTTTTCATGGACGTTATCTGGACAGAACTCAATTTAGTTCCCAGAACTAAGCTTAATCCAGGCCTGTGAAACTAGCTCTTAAAGTACCGGGCGTTTTAGTTTCTAACCCTACATTCTTTGGGATGAGCATCGTGCTGCGATGTACCCTCTTGATTCGCTACCTGCATTTACTTTTGCCTGGACGTCGTTTTCATTCACACTTAAGATTTTTTTTTTTTTTTTTTTTTTTACCGCAGTCCATATGTCACCCTATGGAAATTGATGTGTAAGAGGACACGTCTTATGATGCTGTAGCTGCACTTGTGGCTAAACTGAGTGAGAGGCTGTTGGCGCATGACATCGCCCTTCCTGTCTCTGGAAATGGTGGCAATGGACTTATTAAGGCTGTTTATTTGATACTTGCACAAGTGAGAATGCTCGTTTTGGAACCAATAAGTTGAACCGGCATTCAAATTTCCAGTGGATTGCCGGGTTCATGAAATTTTGGATCCAGCTCTTATTTTATAACCAGTTCTAGGATCCCAATTATAGTCTTTGGGGTTTCCAACTGGCTCACAGCTAAGACATTCGTTTGGAAGCCTGGCGACCGGCTGTTCGAATCCCAGCCACGCCATTACCAGCTATGGCCGGAGGTCGACACGCGCGAGGCTACGATTCGTGCAGCCTCACTGGGGGTAATAGGGGTTAAGCTGATTGAAATTTGTTAGTTCATCGCTCCCTAGTGACCACTTCTAGTCAGCTAGGCGCATGTTTATTGGCAGTAGATTTGACTGAATTTGGAGTATTTTTTTTCATGCTGTTCCTGTGTATTTTTTGGGTACGTATATGCAGAGAACATACTCCATTTAGATTATGCAGGCGCTGTGACTCTTAATACATTCTCTGTCATTTTCTGTCATCCTCCTTTTGTCTCCTGTTCGTGTCATGTTTCCTGTCTGTTGTTTCATTGCCTTTTCACGTCATCTCTCTCCCTCTGTCTCTCCCTCTCTGTTCATCCCTCCTTCTCTCCACCTTTTCTCTCCCTCCTCTCTCTCTCTGTCTCTCACGCGTGCTCACTTTCACGTACACATGCTGGCAAATGCTCAAATGCCGGAGCACCCTGGTGTGTGATGCAGACGCAGGCAGATAAACACACACACCTCCGCTCCCTCTCGCTCTCATATACGCCACTCGCTCACAGATGTAAACCCTGAGGTAAACACACGCACCCACACACACGCATGCACACAAACACATACACACACGCACATACGCGCACTCACACACAACCCTTTGCTCGCTCTATCTAGCAGACACGCTCACCATTACATCCTCAGACATAGATCCTGATACTCAAGTGGACACACACACACTCATTCATTGATTCACAGACACACATGCTCACACACCCCCAAACACACACATGCACACATGCACATCACAAACACACACAGAGACACACACAGACACACACACACACCTAAACCCTCACACTCACATACAGGCACTCATCACACACACGAGCGCGCGCACTGAGACACAGACAACACATAGACACACACACACACACACACACACACACACACACACACACACACACAAAACACATATGCACACACACCCCCAGACATGCACATAACACTCACACAGAGAGACACACACACATACGCACACAGGCACACACACACACACACACACACACACACACCTAGACTGGCACATACACGCACGGGCACACATCATGCATATACACGTACACGCGCGCACTGAGAGACACACAAAACATAGAGACACGCACGCACGAGTACACGCACAAACACACGCACACACATCACACACACACACATGCACGCGCACACAAAAACACTCTCCCTCACTGCCGCAGGGCCCATCGTCAGTGGTTTGAGGAGGTGTCTCAGAGCCTATTCCAGCAGCTCAGTGCCTTCAGGTCACGATCGCAGGGCTGAATTACTGGTTTTCCGGTAACAGTAGGTCTATCTCGGGCTCATGCCCAGGTGGATTTGAGATCCACTCACCGAGGTCAGATGTGTTATACTTCAGCACATATGTAATTTGGTGCTGTGACCTTCATCTCTCTAGGAGTACTGCAAAAATCATTTCCTACTTAATAACAGGAAAAAGAAAGGGCAGGGAGAGGGCTGATATGTCATTCTGGCCTGGACCCCCGCATGTACGGATTGCTTCAAAGCTGGAAAACAATTGCGCACTGTTGTGGGCCATTTTTACTGATAAATGGACTGAGAAAGTTTTGCATGCAGTGATAAAATGTTGTGTCTATTTCAAAGGTTAAAACTTGTACATTCACCGCCTGTATTTCTAGGCTGTTTTTTTGTATGTGATTAATATTTATGGCACAATTCATTCCTTCCATGATGTGAAATTAGATGATTTATTGATTTATTATGATTTTGAATTTGGCCATCCGTCAATTAACATATTGCATGAATGGTGCCCTGCCAAATGCTACCGTCTGGCCATGGTCTAAGGTGCAAAAACATATTTTTCTGACCCAAAGGGCAGATTATACTTGGCAAATGTCCCTTTCTGGCTTATGGCTTACTGACTGATATACGCAGTTAAAACGTGTGCATGGTGCAATACCAACCTGTCCTCCAACCATACGCTAAAATAGGTTGTTTTTTCTCATTTACTCTGATTTACAACCCATAGGAGCGTTTCCTAAAATCGCGCCCCTACTGGCAGCAGGAAGGTACTGTTACAGTTACAGTTTGAGTTCCAGATACAGTTTCAGTCATATTTACACTTAAAATAACGGTTTGGGTAAGGGTTAGGGTAAGGGTTAGAATTAGGATTAGGGTTAGATTTAGGTTTAGGCTAGGGATTTATTGATGGCGACGCTGACGATGAAAACCAGATTGTAGTTATTTAAATGACCGCTAGAGGTCACTTAAGTCCTAAACGTAACTTTAGGTCGTAATAAGCTGCTTGACAAATGACCTTTGTGGGCGTATTTTGTTGGAGGACAGGCTCTGCAATACTGTGTTGAATTGTGAATGAGTTGGGGTGACCATTTTTTTCATTGTGGCTTTTGGCCTCTTTGGTATGTTTAAGCTTGTAAATGTTTGCTTGCACGCACTGGCTTTGCTGCCAAGTGAAGATATTAGATAATAGTGATGAGCAGCTTGCGTTCTCTTTAAACAGACATTGCTTGCTCATTATAACAAGTGTGTTTGTGATATTGAGCTCGCAAATATCAAACTTGTTAGTGTATGCTGATTCATATTGCTGTATTGAAGCGCTAAGAAAGTCTGTGATCGATTCGAGCTGTGGTAGCATTTTTCAAAAAAGGAGCATAAATCGTCAGAACATCTGAATGGTGCAATATGTTGGTTAAATCTTAAGGTTGTGGTCATATCAAGCGTGGTATTGGTATTTATGTTAAGGAAGAAATATCATGACTTTAGAATTAGAGTATAATAAATCAAGTTACCTGTTATTTGAGTCTGTTTTTTTTTTTTTTTTTTTAAAGATTATTTTTTGGGAATTTTTCCTTTATTTGACGGTTATAGTGTAGAGAGACAGGAAGTTTGGGGAGAAGAATGGGGGAAGACATGCAGCAAATGACCTGAGCCGGAATCGAACCCAGGTCGCTGCGGGAAGGACACAGCCTTTATTTGCTTTTGCGCGCACTTAGACCAATGAGCCACCGGGGCGCCCATTTGAGTCTGTTTTTATGTATTTTATGAGGTTATTTCAAATGCAATCACGCTTGACCTATATTTGTTTGAAAATAGTATGTATAAAAAAAAAAAAAAGACTAAAAATGCCAACAGAAGTCATCGTGTTTGCCAGAGAAAGGTAAAATTTTGTTTGAGCATCATGAAGGCATAATGCATATATCGCATACTGTTTCTGTTACATACTTAGTACATTAATGTTCATGAGTTGCATGGAAGTTGCAGTAAAATTTCTGCAAACTGGGTTAAAATAGGCCTTTTAGGATTTTGCACTTATTATTACGTATTAAAACACTTTAGATTACTCAAATAGACTAAAAAGACGACAAAAGCATTTTATGCCCTTATGGCAGCGAGACTCGCTGCTGCTGACTTGAAATCCAATGCGCCTAATGTTTTAATTTACATGGGACATTCTCCAGTAGCCTACGACTTTGCGTATGATGTCTTTTTCCAAATCGGGATTCAGCAGAGAAGCCCCTCTTCTTCGTTGGCACGCTTGAGACTGAGAGCTCGCGGGCAGTTTGAGCGAGTGTGTTCATTATGGGATACAACTCCCTGAAATCACATGTAAGGAATTTGTAGCTGTTGCAGAGGTTAAATAGCTGTGTAGCCATAGCCATAGAGTGCCATCATCAAATGTACCAACAGGCATCACAAGGTGCTGAATCTGGTGTTGACCCTCTCTTGGTCATTTTTGGCCAAAGTGGGCTTTTGGCATATTCCCAAAACAGCTCTCCCCGACGTCTTAATTCCCAGATTCCAAAACCTTTTTCTAGATTGAAAAGTAGAGATTCAGACTGTTGCAAAGAGAACTTTGCCTGCAGCTCATAGCGATTATTGAGTCATGGGTTCAAATGTGTTTGCTTTGTAATCAGCCAAATTTCTGTCCTTTCCATCTGCTGGTTTTGCAGCTGAAAAGCTCTCACCGCAGTCAAATGGATTGTTTTCCTCATTTTGTAGGAATTTGTTTCTGATACTTGACAGCAATAAATTTCTTTTTTTTCCTCTGCCATATCGGCTTAAATGTTTTTCTTTCCCATTTTTCGGTAATATTACGTCTGGGAGTACATTGATGTACTTATTTTCTACCTCAAAAAGCCCTGTAAATCCCAAATATATTTTGACAGCCGGTGCATAATTGGGTGTCAGAATTATATCTCCCTTTCTTGGTTATTTCAGAGACATTCGCCTCGCACAAAGGCATTTGTTACAGGAGATATATCTGTATTTCTGTCTGTCCTGTATCTCTCCTAGTTTTTAATGTCAGCCAGGGAAGGGATTGAATTTCCACTGTGCCTCAGTAGTTAATGGCGTCAGACGAGGTGCTTACAGTGATGAGTGGAAGGGGTTGACCGTGCTTTTTGCCTCTGTCTCCAGAAGGGTAATAATGGTTGAATATGTTGACTTGGCACTACAGGCTACAAAATACCCCGCTTCTCCTCGCTCTCCCTACGGTGAGATATGCAGGATGGTGAAAAAGTGTTTATTAAAGTCATATTGGGCTGTTTGTGGGAGTCTGTCAGTCAAGGGCACGTGTATGAAGACCAATATGAATTATTCTTTATGCCGGTACTCTGTATCTACTGTATCCACTTTGGTTGGGTGCATTGCATTTTGCCATAAACCTTGATGACATGGTAACTGTTCTCTAGCAGTTTATTTGTTTGTTTGTCTGTTTGTTTTTATTATTTTTCTTTTTATTAATTGTTGCTATTGTAGTTGGTCTGGTCAAATGAACATCAGTCAATATGCGAGTGTGATCCATCAGTAGAGCATAATTATAATGTATTTATGCCCTGTACGTAACAAATTGTTTGAAAGCGCTGAGTTTATTGATTCGTAAGGTTAAATGAGAATTTAGCCACTCTGGCTACGAGTGAGGGATTATTGTGTTTTGCACGATTGATGGCTGTTATTACGATAATGGGCATTTCAGCAGCGCGGCCTGCCGAGCTCTGCCCACACGCTTAGCACGATGACGTTGGCGATTCAAATCCGGCTACCGACCTTTTCCGCGCATCTCTCCTTCCCTGTCTATCCTCATTTGTCCCGTGTCTCAATACCTTTCTGTCAAAGCCGGAAAAAGCTCTTAAAATGTATTTAAAAAGAAGTTATTCATGAGCGGCAGGCATATGCATGACAGTCGTATTAATATTTTAATAACTTACCACGGAATTCTTCAATAGGCAGAGTGCCCTCCTATAAACACCACCCAATATCTCACTGGTAGATATGCATAGGAGTACATATGTTATTATATTTACTTGGCAGGCATTTTTACTATCTACTTTTATCTGGGGCGACTCGACAAGGCTACTGTGGCAAAAGATACAAGGTGTAGCGTGTCAGTTGAAGTGAGAACAAGGGCGCGAGAGCAGAATTATTCAACGCCAGTGTTTAAACTTGCATCGTCCTCTCTCCCGTTCCCCATCCTCTCCATGTTCCTTTTATCCTGTGCACTTTTTTCTCCTTTCCTCTGTCTCGGAGAGCGCCGAAGACGAGGCCGCAGACTGTAGACATGACTCATCATCTACCTTACAAACCTCAGACTTCTCTCAGACAAAGCTGTCGAGGCCTTGTGTAGCAAAAAATACGTTTGATCCAAAAAAGGTGAAACACCAAGGCTACTCAAACCCCGCCAGCCTAACTGATATTCATTAGACTCACATTAATAAGGAACAGGCATCCAAACCTTATGCTTTATAATGGGAACTTCTGAGAACAGTGAACCCCTATGAGCAGACCTGAGGAGGCAGAGACATCTGCCTCATTAAAAGACTCGATGCCTTTTCCCTGATAGTCAGGAATCCCTGCTGTTTCAGTCTATTGTAAAACATTCATGAGTTAATTCACAAGTTGAAAAGATCTTCACCTGAAATCCATCCCCTTCTGCGTCTTTGCCTTCTCGCCTGTGGTTTACCATGTCAGGGATTTTAGGAAGTGTTTGCGGCTTGCACCAAAATGGCATGATACCAGTAAACAGCAGGCTGCACTCGCCAAAAGTCCTGTCAGTATCAATATGAGCACCAAAGGAGGTCTCAGGACACGGCAGACTGTGGAAACCAGGCCTGGAGACTTTTGTTTTCCCCTGTAGCTGATTGTCTTCCACGCCTCAAGGCTGCTTGCCAAGACTGGCGCTGGCACAGCCTGGATTCCACATCAGATGGAGGGGTTAGTCCGCACAATGGAAGATTGCCTTAACCTCATTAGCCACCCTGGGGCTTTTACAGGTGTTTTTTTCTGGGCTTTTAACCCCTTAAAGACTGTGGATCCATATATGGGTCCATAAAATGCAGCTGCCGTATTCAAATCTGTAGACCTTCAGTCCAATTTTAAATTCTACTGGATATCCCAAGGTGTTCAACAACCTATAGGTCCAGCTGAATTACAGGGAAGTGTGTAATATAAAAAAAATAGTGGCAAAGCCACTGCGCTCGCTTGGCCAAACATGGCCAAAATCAAACTTGGCCTAGATTTTCCATCCCATGTACACGCAGAGGTGGACAATCCAGCCCCAGAAAGTAAAAGTCCGTCCCAGTATTTTGCTGCAACTGCCTGGATCTAAGAATTGCAGCAACTCTTCAGCCCAGAGGTTGAACTAATTAGGAAAATCAGCTGCCTGAGCTCATGGCTGGAGGTAAAACATGGCCGGGCTTTTACTTTCTGACCCCTGGAATGTCCGCCTCTGTGTACACGCATATAAAATGTCTAAAGGATCCGTGAAAAACTGAAGGCGCTAGAGCGCTAACAAGGCAAAAAGTTTACGGCCGCAAGACAGACCACCATGAAGGCATTTAACCACAGCATAAGCCCGATTGGCCCAGAGGCCATGATTTTTATGCTGTGACCATGAAATCATGGCATCCTGGGTTTGAATATTGATCTTAATATGTAAGTGTCATGTTGCTTCAGTGAAGCCTAGCAACCAGCAGATACAGAATATGTATGTGACATTGACGCACAATATGAAAAAAAGCATTTTTGGCTTTGAACCTACTTAAGGGAAAACTTGCGTGAAAAAGTTAGTTTTAAAATCATGTGTAAATGTCACCTGTGCCAGTTTTTTTGTAGCTGATTTTGGCCAAATGTTGGCTGACACCTTTGGTGAGTCCGCTGGAACGATATTCAGAGTTTTCCCCATTTCAACTGCTGTCTAAGAAGAGCAATGCAAGTGATGATGCAAATGAGGCTGTGCTTGTCTGTTGCAAACACAAGAGTATTTATGGACCTCTGCATTTTCATGGCGTAATTAGTCCCGTTACTCTGACTTTACAGGACATGTACTGTCGTAAATTCTGCGCGAGGTCACAATGCCGAGGGGCATTTTAAAACTAATTGTCTTGTATCCGTAACCTTGGATGCCGTGGGTCCTTTTATTTTTTCCCTCCTGGGGATTTAATGTTTTAAGACTGTTTCAAAATCCTCTTTGGCATTTTCACAGGTGATTGTTCTAAATACGACTGCATTCTACTTGCGTGAACTTCAGGCTATAACCCGCAATGGAGAGCTGAAGATTCGTGCCGTTGAAGGCTGTTAACACACTGTCTAACTGTAGGCGACAGTAGCGTGGGTATGTTGTGCCCTTTAAGTGAAAAACGACTGAAAAATAAAAAGAGGGGCATCAGTCTCGAAAGTAATTATCTGGATTCCAATGGATTGGATGGTAAATTTAAGTGAAGTTTTCAGCGCAGATAGCCGGCGTGTTAAGTCTGATAAATAGCGCAGCTATAAAATGAACGCTGTCGTGTCTTCCCCTCTCACCAGACCAAAGGGTGACTGCAGTAACCGTAGATTGGAATTGTCAAGGGTGTCACATTAAATGTGCTATTATTAAGTCCGGCCGGAATTTTATTGCCGCAACTGCTCATAAATTGACTGGCCGGTCCCTTAAATTATGGAGCTTGATGTTTGCTCGTCTTGTCTGGTTCTGTTCTCACACACACACACACACACACACACACACACGCACAACACACACACACACCCCCCCCCCACCTCCAATTCGCAGCTCTTGACTCCTTAGCTTGTCATGGTCAGGACCTGGGAGGAAGTGATGTCGTTTTTCACAGACTGACATGGCATGCCAAAAAAAAAAAAAGGGGGGGGGGGATGTGTGTTGGGAGAGTCATTGTCCTTCTCCTAGGCTTTGTCACCTGGTACAAGTGAAGCCATATTGCCAACATTTCGATCAGAAGTAAAAATAGACTGAAATTAATACTGTTTTATTTTGGGTGTTTTCAAGCAGGAAAGGAAATGCGTCCGAATGAATAACTTCCCTAATAAAGGCAAATAAAACCGAGTGAGAGGTATTTGTTAATGAAGTCGAAAAGAATTCAAATTACAAACAACATCCCCCAAAATCGGATGCTGTAATGAAACTGGGCGCCCGATTCAAGTGAAAGTGTGCATTACTACGCCAAAAAAAAGAGAGAGAGAGAGTTGGCTCTGCATTTTAACACTCTCATTAGTGTTTCTTAACATTTTTGTCTCTCAACTCCGAACAGCAAAACCCACACAAAACGCAGAATCTGTGATAATGGAGGCCATTGACTTAATCGCCTCTAATTCTGAGTTTGGAACGAGGCTCCTGTGTCACATTAAAACCTGCGGGCAGGGTAAAAGCGGAATTGGTTTTAAAAGGAGGGGGCACTGCCTGCACTCGCGGATTTTGTTTTATAAAGTGTCTAGCATTAGCTTAACGGAGTGTTTTTCTCAGCGTGAGAACAGTGCGCCTTCCCCTGGTCCTCCTGATAACTCACTGGGTAACGACAAATGGGGAGAGATAATAACACTCGTGTGGTGCGAGTGCAGGAGGTTATTCGCGTGGAGAGAACATGGGCTGGCGATTCAGAAGCGAGCCTGCTGACTTCCTCTCAAGTCAAGTCAAGTCAGGGCACCACACTGGAACCTCTTGACTACATGAATTTTGAAATATCTTTTTTTTTTTTATTTGACAAATATAAGTAATGTAAAATCGGGATTTCTTAATATTATCATTGTATGGAGCAGGTCAGTAAAGCGGTAATATTTTGCTGGACAGTTGAGCGTTTTCTTTGAAATGGACTGCAATTACAGGTTGCTGTCCAGGAAGTTTGTGATGAATAGAAGTATTGACATTGAGATTCCAGGAGATGGCTCCACCCTGGAACATGGTCATCTTTATTTTTTTCTAAACAGAAGGATAAGCCAGCATTGACTTCAGCTGACTGATAAGAGGAGGGTGGCGTATTGAGTACTGACATTTTCCCCTGTAGAACACTCGACTCCGCTTCCGAGGCACAAATCAAACCCATCGATCGCAACCTAAGATGGAAGCCGAGTGATAGCGTTTTTGTCATCACTTGACAGAACTCCTCTCGCTGCCCCCTCAGATCGGTCTCCAGATTTCTTGCTCGGCTAATCGCGTCAGGGGCCCGGATCGTAACCTTGACTGTGTATTTGACCCGAGCGGTTAGAGTACAAGTCGTAGTGTATCCTTGCCGTACACTGTAAATGTCATATCTTTCTGTCATTGTGGTGGGCGTATTTTAAAAATTGCCAAAAAAACGTACTTTCCCATTCTAAAATACAAATATAATTGTCTAGGTGCAGTAGTGCGGCCTTCAAGAAAAGGATGTTACAGCCACCAAAAAAAGATGGCTTGCTAACAATAAAAAATAAACTACCCAGGCCTCCATGAATTCGGTTGAAGCCTTTTTTTCTATTTAAAGTTAAAGAAATACTTATGTTCAAATTTCTTATGTACGTTATATGTGCTTTTTGTCTCTCACAGACCGCCAGTGAGGTACTCGAGGGACTCTTGGAGGAAGATGATGAGGTTGTGCAGGTGAGTCTCATTTAAAATGGAGGATAATTTCCTCTCACAAAGCATTGCCTGGGTCATTGGTTACATTCAGTATTATTCTATTAACCATTGAGTGAAGGAAAAGTCAAATTTTTGTCTGTGTGGAGAGAGTTCTAAAGACCGGCCTTCTTTATTGTATGTTAGCAATCAGATAATTTACCACTTTGAAAGCAATGGGTAGGTCGCAGGTTTAATGATCTAGGTGTATTTTTGTATTAATGGATTGACACGCACAGAAGGTATATTTTAACATTGAAACACTGCCAGGTTGAATTTCCTGTGCTGTTCTTGATGCGGCTCAGGAGATGTGATCAATGAAACTCCTTGCAAGTGCCTGCGCTGGTGACAAATTTGCCATTTAATCAATCTTCTTACTCATAGACTTGCAGTGACTAATACTCATGCACAGTGTTGTTTCTTCCTTTGTTATTTTTTTTCTTTTTTTTGTTTATCATCTCGCTGATGTCATCCATCTTCCTCTTATTTTCACCTGACAGCATGGTTTGAAGTTCATTTCAGAACATAGAACTGAAATGCAATTCATTTGTCATCATTTTCCTGAAGAAGTTGCGCAAAAGTGCAGTAATTTCACTTTGTGTAATGGAAATGAATGCGACTGAAATGAGACTTCGCGTGTACCAGTGAGGTAGGCTGCGGGGCCTACCATTGCTGAATTATCAATGTCTTCGAGGTAGTTTGTAAAGGAAGCATTGGCTGGGTAAGAACACAGAGACCTCAGCCATACATCTAAACAAAGTGCTCTTTCGTCCTTGCTAGTTTAGAAATGATTGTTTAGGCCGCAAAAATCTAGGCCCTGGTTACCATATCCGGGGATAATACTGGCCAGAAACACATTAGCGCAACCGCAAGAAATGCATAATTTATTGCATAATTCACATGACGGGAAAAGAGACGTTATCACAAGTGGGTTTCAGGTTCTTAGGGTTTGCAAAGCTGATCAATCCCAACGTAGCCCTCTTTCCGGAAAGAAAATGCTACTCATGAGTATCTTATTTGAAAGAATTTTTACTGTATGAAAAGGAAGAAGGAAACTGCCCTACCACCTTTACCGACAGCAGAATACACTGGCATTATCGCTAACGTGATCATTATTTTGGCTCTGTACAACACCACAGTGTATGAAATAATCGAGCTCTCCATAGAGTGCAGAAGTCCAGCTGCGATTTTGGAGTTCTGTCAAAAATGTTGGATGAACCATGTCGGAGCAATCATTTTTACAATGCCCCAATTTTAGCATCTCGAAACATACTCCTATTTCCTTTTTTAATCCATTTAAAGCCGTAAGACTAGTTCACGATAAGAGATACAATGATCATACTCATCCACTGTTTTTGAAAGCATCTGCATTGAAGTTTCAGGATCTGGTAAAATTCAAAACAGCGCAAATAATTTACAAAGCTAAAAATAATCTTTTACCAAACAACATCCAAAATCTGTTTTGTGAGAGGGAGGGCTGTAAAAAATATAATTTAAGAGGCATTTTTAATCTACAACAACAAAGTCCAAGAACCACACTGAAAAGTATGTGTATTTCTGTTTTCGGGGTTAAATTATGGAATAGTCTAGAAGTTGAGCTTAAATCCAGTAAAAACCTATACCAATTCAAACGGAGATTCAGAAAAGGAGTGTTAGAAAGGTATAATTTGGTTGAGGGGAAATGAGAAGTCATTTGAAGAGAAGTTTTTGTTTTTCATTTTTGTTTTGTTTGCTTGGGAAAGAGGGTTGTAGAGAGCAACTTAAGTGTGGGTTCGTTTTTGTTGTTTGGGTTATTTACTTGTGACGACTGGGGTTGGAAATAGATAAGCACTGCTTCTTCCATCCCCATTTCAAACCAAGGTGGTTGTTTTGATTGGTGTCTTTGTCTGTTGTAATATCTTTGTTATGTTGTTTGTCGGTACCTGTTTGGTTTGAAATAAACTATTTGAATGTTTGAATATTAAAATCCTAGGTTGCGAATCCTTTGCTGTCAATTACCACCAAAAGTCTGAAACTGAGTGATGTCACCTGACCCTGGTTTTCTTCCGTGATGTTACTTTGCCTGCCTGTCACTGCATTTGTCTTCTGTTCCTGCTTGCTCTTGAATTTGTCTTAACTTTTGCCATCAGCAAGAGAAATGCTTGCTCATTTGGGTTCAGGTCAGGTGATTGAATTGGCCGTTATAGAATTAGAACTACCTGATGGATGTTATTGATCTAGATGACTGATGTTAAGGGCCTTTTCTTCCCCAAGAAAAAAATTCTTTTGTCATCCACCACACTTGTTGTCCATGGTTTTCCGGGTCTTTTCGTGTTCCTGAGCTCACCAGTGTGCTCTTTCTTTGTAAAACTTAAGATTTAGCCACTTTGAATGTTTTTGCTGTCTCTTGTTTCGATTTCTTTGCCTAACGTTGGCTTGCTTCACTCGCAGTGAGAGCTTTTGGACGTCATATTGAGATTTTACAACAGCAGATTCAAAATGCAAATGCCAAACTTTAAATCATCTCTAAATCTTTTATCAGTATGTTTGTAAATTAAATAAGGAGGGAATAACACACATCTGGCCATTTATCATCTGACTCGGCTTGTTAGATTACTTTCAATCCCTCGAAAAGGAGAGATACAACAAATAAAAAGCGCTGTCCAAATTAGATGTAAATACCTACATGGAAACTGAAAGTCTTTGAGCGCATATTTGTCATTTTAATTCCATTTCCTAAATGCTGTGGTAGATGGCTAAAATAGCAATAACATTGTCATTTTGCGAACGTCTTTGGGCCTTATTGTTAATTGCACAAATAAACTGATTAAAGGAGCTAGCAGAAACCTTAACATGACAAAATCCACGAGCCAGATCTGGAAATGCAACTTCTTTTGTCTTTCTATGCACTGACCTCTGGTCAGCAGAGGTGCATTTCATCTGCCAATGAGGGAATTGTCTTCAACTGGGGAAGCCGCATACAAACGTTCACTCAGTCTCCACACTCAAAAGTTGTATCATGTTTCTCTTTTCAAGGGTAGTTGTGGGACTGTTGTTTTTGCTTTATTCCTGCCGATAGATACCAGAGAACACAAAGGGCTCTGTTCTGTTCTGTACACATCTGGCTACAAAGCACTGTTTTCCAGAATCCCTTAACAGCCATTGACTTCTTCAACTCTGTGATCTCATATATTGGTTTTCTAAATGCAAACTTGAAACTTTGGGCCTATTTCAAATTCTAGTGGATCTTCAGGGTTTCAAAAATCCCAAGTATATCCTTCTGAATTACAGGCAAATGTGTGGAAAATGAGGCACAAGATTTAGATGTTTTGTGTTTGATGCAATGCAGCAGCCGTAAAAACATGCTGTTTTGGGTTTGAGAATTTCACACAACATTAGTGTGATGTGCAGTACTGTGAAAAATGTTTATGATAACTGGCAGTGAGTCTTTTACATTGCTTTGGAGGGATTTTAGCCCACTCTTTTTTGCAATATTGTTTTAATTCAGACACATCGGAAGGTTTTCAGGCATGAATTGCCTGTTTGAGATTATGTCACAGCATTTCAGTTGTATTCATGTCAGGACTTTGACTAGGCCTCTCCAGAACCTTCATTTTGTTTCTTTTGAGCCATTCCCAGGTGGACTTGCTTGTGTGCTTCAGATAATTGTCCCGCTGTGTAAACCAACTGGGGCTTGAGCATCAGGTCATGAAATGGTGGCTGGACATTAGGGATTTTCTGTTAGAGAGCAGAATTCATGCTTTCGTCAACACAGCCCCAGACCATCACACTATCACCACCGCATTTGACTGTTGGTATGATGTTCTTATTTTGGAATGATGTGTTAGCTTTACACCAGATGTAACGGGACCCATGTCTTCCAGAAAGCAGAAAGTTCCACTTTAGATTCATCAGTTGGCAAAGTATTTTACCAAAATTCTTGGGGGTCATCAAGATGCTTTTTGTCAAATGTGAGATGAGCCTTGGTGTTCTTTTAGGTCAGCAGTGGTTTTCGCCTTGCAGTTCCCTCATGGGTGCTATTTGTGAAGTCTTTTTCTTATTGCAGAATCGTGAACACTAGCCATTACTGTGGGGAGTGAGGCCCGTAGTTCTTTAGATGTCAGTCTGGGTTCTTTCGTTACCTCCTGGATGAGTCACTAATGCGCTCTTGGAGGCAATTTGGTAGGTTGGCCACTCCTAGGGAAGGTTCAGCACTGTTAAAAATTTCTCCATTTTTAGATAATGGCTCTCACCGTGGTTTACTGGAGTCCCAGAGCCTGAGAAATCACTTTGTAACCCTTTCATTGCTTTGTAATCCTTCCCTGACTGATAGATGTCTGTAACTTTTTTTTCATCTGTTCTTTAATGTCTTTAGATTTTGGCATCATGAAATGTTTTTTTTTCTACTTCACATTGCCGGGCAGGTTCTATTTAAGTGATTTTTAGATTCAGCTGGGCAGGCTGTAATCATGCCTTGGTGTGTATCATGAAATTGAACCAAATTGTTAATTAAGTTATTTACCTGGTTTATGTTGTGAATTAGGGGGCAGTTACTTTCTTGCATAGGGCCCAATAGGGTTGGATAGCTTTTTTCCTTCAAGAAACAAAATAATCGTTTAAAATTGCACTTTGAATTTACTTGTGTTGTCTTTGCCTAATATCATAAAGAGTTTAATGATCTGAAACATTTATGCATGAAATATATGCACAAGTAGAAGAATGGAGGCAAATACTTTTTCACAGCACTATAGCTTCAGTGAAGTGCTGCAACAACCTTTTTTTTCACTTTGAATCTACCTGAAAGGAAATACATGCAAAATCAGAGTTTAAGGGGTTAACACGAGCACCTCAAGTCTGCCATTTGGATCAGGAAATGTGTACATGCATACAAGCTTGTCTACTTCACAGGAACTCCAAGTACAAATGTATTTCACTGTATAGAAAAGAGGAGTATATGCAGTTATATTCCATTGCATTCACTTATCGGCATGCATATGCATGTAAATAGCTTTTTTACTTATCTCAGGATTGGGAGGTGATGTAATTCCTTAAAAAAAAGTATTATTGCAAAACTATGAATCTGATTGACCCAGTTTAAATATGACACTTCCATCGCTTCGCTGTCACGTCAAATATTATTGCAGAATAAAATCCTATAACTGCTTCCCAGCATTCCTGATATAATGGTACCACAATAAAAATATTACACTTGCTGCCTTGATTGTTGCAGGTGGTATTTCAGAATGCAGGTACATATTGATGTCATTTCATATTTGACTATTTTACTGCCCCAGGTCGCAATGCACATATACTGTATTAATCACATAAAAATATGCTTTCAGTGAGTCTACATTTGCCAGAAGCCTCAAAAAACAAGAAACTCAATATATTTTCCCTTGAGCTGACACTAACCCGAGTCCGCTCTCGATTAATGTGGATGATGTGATCATGTTGTTGGTTTATGTTTTAAAATTGGAAACATACCCTTGAGAGTTCATAGCAACACACTCTACACTCCGTTATGCACTCTGGATGAAGGACATATCAATTTTTTGGCATTTATATGAGAACCGTCCAGTGTCCTCCATGGAGCACTACTTTAAGAGTATGAATTAGGCTCTTTGAGTTCTGGCTTTCAATCTGTACTGTTGTCTGAGTTGTAGTATACTTTTGAAGGGCTGTACAAGTTGATCTTTCCCAACATCTGAGTAATCAGCCTTGATGGAGAGCTTAATGACCTTTGCTTTGATTTAGGTATAATGAATCTTTTGGGACTATTGGTGAACGCAAATGTTTTTCTTAAATCATCGGGGTTTTTTTTTTTGTTTTGTTTTTTTGTGATTCATTTCCTTAGCTTTTACCTTGGGAGGACTAATATTGCGCCAAAGTTAATCATATGAACTACAGGAGTTCTAGAAAGTATGTCAGTCCAGTTTGTTAGTCATACCGTTAGCATGGTAACGTTGGCTTTCCTAGCATGTATATAAACATCATGCGCTGCGATCAGTACAATAACACTACGTATTAGAGACGCACAGTCGCCATTGCTTACACATTGAATTCATGGTTAAGAAGACCACTGGCAGGAAGGAATTACTGTCACTGTGTCTCACTAAACCTGGATGAGGTCCACTTTACTTAAAAATATTGTCTTGCAGTCTTGACTTTCCAACTTGCCAAGTTGGGATGTGAAGCTGTACTAGAGTGTGGGAGTAGAAATTCGCATCAAGGGGTAGGAACACAGGAAGAAGTGTCGTGCCTAGTATTTCAACACTCCTGTATTTTACACTCTTGTTTTCAGACGTTTCTGAGAGAAGCCATTGAGAAAACCTAGAAAACAAGAAAAAAGGCATATGAGGCTTGAAATCCTTATTAATGGAAAAAAATGAAAGCTAAGTGTATTATATATTATAAAATGGTCTTAAGCTCATTTACACTTATACTTGTTAGCTTGTTTGCTGCCTAGTAGTTGATAAGCTATGCCCTTGGAATGTAGCTAGATATAAATAATGGGAAAAGACTTGGTTATGTGCCTCTCAGTGGAAATGAATTCTAAATGCTACAGTGGGCTCCTGAATTATTTGGCACCCTGACTGGAAACGCACTAAAACTATTATTAAAAATAAATAATATTATAGAGAAAATCAAAATGCCAACACATGAGAAATACTGCACTTTCCTCAGGTTTCAGTGGAACAAACCAAAATGATTTATTCAGTTAATTGAAAATTATATTCCTCCAAAAGGAGGTTTCACAATTAATGGCACCCCAAAATATTATTGCAAATAAAAATGACCAAATACGAAGTAACTTTTGGCAAAATCCCTTTGTCATCGACCACCATAAAGGAAAAAAATACTCTGGCAGTTTAGAAGAGACCTGTGGTTGAGACTCCCACAAATCTGTTAATGGCTACCAGCAGATTCATGAGAAATTAAATATTCCTGAGCACTGTCAGGGAAATTATTCAAAAAGCAAGGAGAAGTTAAAAACTGGTGCAGGCTGCAAATACATTTTAATTCACCCCCATGATAGGAAGGGAGATGGTTAGAGAAACTAAAAATTCACCGAGAATCACGGTCTTCAGTATGGATAGAAAAGAACCTGGCAGCAGAATCATATGGAAATTAAGGGTTTTGGCTTGACATATGACATTTGTACAGTCTACCTGCCCCAAGTCTGTAGTGTTGTGGACTTACTTCTCTTGAGCCAAATGAAAGGTCGAGGAGATGTCATTGCGTTCTTCACGTACATTTTTTATGAACTGTACATGCTTCACTCTTAGCTTCAAAAGGGATTTCCCTTTGGAGTGGACCGTACAGCCCTGGTAACACAGTTCAACTTCTTAGTGTAATGCACTTCTTCCTGGTTTCCTTTGGGCCCTGCCTTGAGCTGCGGATCTCATCTCTCTTTACATTTACATTCATATTCTGTCAAAGGCTGACTAGTATTCTGTTATGTTTTGGTTGGAGAATGCAGTTTTACAGACGTGAGTCAGAATTTGAGAGAAAATATTCTTAGAAAGCGTACATGTCTTGGTATTTATATTCCAATAGCATCCTCCTTGTCACTTGGGAAGAACAGTGGAAGTTGGAAAAACTAAAATTCAAGATAACCAGCATTTTCATTACAAGTCAGCATAATATTGTTCAGTTTTATTCCATGTCAAGGCAACGAACAGCCTTACAAGAGGTGTTATTTACTTGATTTTTTGTTCTTCGGGAAAAATTAATGATTTTTTAAATGCAGAAAGTGTAAGGATATTCTATGTTTAAAGATTAAAAAATTTCATTTTTATTCACCTCTTCCATTATTCACAGCCTGGCGCTACAATTCAGCTACAGACTGAAAGTAGATTTCTTCCTTTTTTCATATTTGTCCATCCATCCATCCATTATCAAAACCTTCTTCTCCTTTACGAGTGTCGCAGGGAGCCGGAGGCTATCCAAGCTAAATTTTGGCGAAAGGCAGGGACTCGCCCCAGACAGGTCGCTAATCCATCGCAGGGCGCGCGCGCCATTCACTCACACTCGCATCTATAGCCAGTTTTAGAGTCCCTGTTAGCCTTACAGGCTTATTTTGGGACGGTGGAAGGAAACCAGAGTACCTGGAAGCTACTCAGACAAATTTGTGGAGAACCACGCAAACTCCACTCAGAAAAGCCCCAGGCCGGATTGGAACCTGCAGCCTCCTTGCTGTGGGGCAACAGCCCCATCCTCTGCAACAGCGTGTGTCTTTAGAAATTTTGGGCTGTCGGTTTGCTGTCAGTTAAAAATAATATGAACGCTGCGGATTGATTAACTATTCTGTTTTTGGGTGACGCCGATTGAAAGAGTGTAAAAGTACATATTTTGTATTCAGAGACGTGTTTTATGTTAAACGCACGTAAATTTCACTAATATAATTTTCTCTGCCCCATGAATGCACGCTCTTTTATCTGCAAAAGCATTGGTGTCACTCACTTATAATGCCGTAGACATGCTGCTCTGAACTGTGATAATGTTTTTGGCAGGAAAAATTCTGCCATCGCGTTCCCATAAAAACGATCCCAAGCTGAACTGTGATCAGCTGCCAGGCTGCTTTTCACTTGCCAAGTTGCATGTTATACCTGTGTATCTATTTTTTGGGAATCAGAGGTGAGAGATGAGAGGTGCAAGGTATCACATTGTCTCGGTGCAGAAAAGCCGCCATTTAGTCTGTTCTCATTTGAGTCGCACCTGATACTGTTTTCAGAGTGTGAAGAACCCCTTGCAGAGACTCTTTAGTCGCTTGCAGTGAGTTTTATCCTGTGTTTTGAAAATTAATTTCCAACTGAGGGACACCTTAGTCTCCCGCTGTTGTAGTCAGTCTCCATACTGCTGCGGAGCTCAGAGACTGGAATTCAGTCGTTGCGTGATTTTTCAGCACAAAAGCTGGCTGCTAATGCTGTATTTTAGGAAGACTTGCACACTCAGTTGGGGAAATAATATTAGGTTGGGATGAAGATCAGGAGTCTTTGGTCTCTTTTTGGAACAGGACACAGCTCGGTTTAACGTTAATTGGTCAACTATGACAATTGCAACATACTACATACTAGGTTCTTTAAAGCCTAATAAAATATAACTACCCAAGTAACCATTTATATCTGCAATATGTCCTCAATGCAAAAATCTTTAAGTATTTATATTTTATTTAGCCAGGAAGGCCTCACTGAGTTTCTGAATCTCTTCTTCCTGAAAGTCTAGTTTTCACATTTACAAGACAATGGTAACGTCAAAGACAATTAACGCGGTCATGTTAAAAATGAACGGAAAATGCTTATTACTCGTAGTACATTGACTTTGTACAGATAAGTACTTAAAAGAGCTGTTACCAGAACCATGAAGCCATACAGTGCTGCTGACGATTATAGCTCGGCACAAAAGCCCGTGGTAGTCAGACATTTATTGTAAATGAATTGATAAAGCTCGTTGACTGATACATTAACCACTAGAAAAGTAGTATAGATGTTACGAACTAAGCAGAGGGGGAGCCAATTGCAGGATCGACGATGAGCCACGCTGGCGTGTTTATAGTGAAGAGGATGAGGAGAACTGGAAGAAGACTTGAAGTACCCACTGTACGTAATAAATTGCTCACAAATAATTTATTGCACTGGAAGGGACACCAGGGAGGAAAACTACAATTTGCAGTAACCCATTAGAGTCACTCCATAGCCTAAGATGATCCGGCTCCAACTGAGACAAAACCAGCAACCTATATACACAGGACGATCAGAGTGGCATCAGCTGCTCACACTAACGAGACAATCAATCGATTAATAGGAACAACCCGTAAAACTGCTGGAACAGGGGAAGAACCAATTAAGCAGATGTATGGATAGTGACAGAAAAGCTTAAGTAGTAAATAGCGGATATGGCACAGCGGTACTCAGTATGTACTTGGACAATGAGTCACAAACACCCTCCCTTATTTTCCCCACGGCATGATATTAATCACTGACCATACCCTCATTTTACACGAATGAAGAAATGGCATTGAAGTAAGATTTGACAACTGGCAAAAAAGCTATAAATGAGTGATGACAGTACCTTGTCCTCAGACAAGTGAAAACAGGTTTATGCTGATGTCTGAAGTTTTTGCCAAGGTGAGATGTTTACATTTGCAGCGCTAGTGTGTTGTCCAATCATCATCTCATTTACATTTAGGCTTCTGAAGCATACCAATTAACTCAACTAACATTTCCTTACATGGCGCAAGCGGAGGTTTTTTTGGTCAATTTCAAGGGAGGTGAAAGCAGTTTGGCATTTTTTTCAAAGTCTGTGTTGTCGTTGGAAGAACAACAGGAAACCTATGTAATGACTTTGTTTTCTTTTTTGCAGATGTACTGAATTCTTTTGTGCACTCTTAAAAAAAACAGCATGTCTGTGTTTGTAGCCAACAAGATATTACCTCTGTTTTGAATTGCGAGGGTGGTTTACAGAATTGTGGTGTCGGCCTCTTCAAGCATCCACTCGTGGTTCACTGTATCAGGGTACGATGGCTCTGACTAAAAGTAACATTGCACACGATAGTCGTGCGTGGCTTCAGAGAGTGATAAAAAATGTGAGAATAACTCTGATTGTTAATAATGGACAAATTTACGTGTTTGTAATCATCCACCCTTAATTATATCGGTCTGACAAATGGTTTTAGTTTGATGAATATGAGACTACTGTTGGTTAATGAATGACTCTCTGGTTAGACAGATTTATCAGTTCATTTTGTTTAACTGCTTATTGTCATTTGAGACACACACCTATTGCCCACACCTGATCTTATTCAGATTTGACTCTGTCTTCATTCCAGAAATTTTCACGGTTACACTTGGATTTGTTTGTCCAGCTGTCTTTATCCTTATTTATGCTGTAGTGGCCTATTAATTTAACAGCCATGAAAACAAGAAATTATCATGAAATTGTGTTCCCCATCCTGCTCTCTCTTCATCCATGCTTCTCCGTCTCACAAAAATGAGTGCACTGTCCTAGATTGAACGTCCGCCCGGACTGAGCCAGGTGATAAATTTACCCATTGAATTGCAGTGTTTCCATGGTACTGAATAGCAGTTATATTGGGTTGTTTTAATGACTGTAATTGATACTTCTGCTCTGTTCGACGAGGGAATTTTTTCGCCTTTCAGATCACTTTAACTGTAATCTTCAGCTGAAAATTTTTGGAGTTTCATTTTGGAGCTCGATTACTGGTTCATGAATGAGTCAAGGTTAAAAATGCTCTCCTCTCCTATTGCTGGTGTTTCAGATACTTGGCTTCTTTGTCTTATAAAATGGCCTCTTTTCAACTTCTCCTTTGATCATTTCCTTTCTTCCATGATTAACAGAGAACATGATGGTTTTCCAGTAGTTCTGTTACAACAGACTGCAGCTCTAGTACAGAAGACACCTCTTAACTCCTTTCCCCATAATGACTACATATGACACCTAAGTGCATGTCAGCTTTTAACTTCAGCAGCACTATTGTGTTACTTCAGCTCTGCTTTAAGAGCAGCTTTAACTCTTCCCCGTAATGACTACATATGACGCCTATATGTACGTATATCAATGGACCTTTTCCCTCGCCTCCTCTAGGGTCGTCATTTGTAGTCATTATAGGGAAAGAGAGGGAGGAGTCTATGGGGAAAAGAGTTAAACGGTTCATGTTCATTTTCTTGCCCTCACTCTCATAGTTTTGTCCTTCCTTTACCTGGCGTATGACCAGAGGCGAAACCAGATTATCTAAGCAGTGTTTCTTAATAGATTCTGCGCCTCTCTTGACGTCAGGTGGGGACTCTTGGCTAACTCGCTTTAGCCACCCAGCGTTCACTGGGCGCCAGTAGGTGCATTACCAGTGCAGCTCCTGTCTGAAGCTAGAAACCATCGTGCTGAATGCTCTGTGGTTTATGGGAAGGAAGTGAACAAACTTTGTTTTCTATCTCCGAAGCGGAAGATTGGAAGGAGCAGCAGCAAGGATTTTATTTTCAACCAAAATGTTTCACCTGCTGTGAGCAGTCGCTTATACACTGCCCGGCCATGAAAAAAAAGAAAAAAAAAAGTTGCACACACTAATACTATACTTTGTTGGACCGCCTTTAGCTTTGGTCACGGCGCGCGTTCGTCCTGGCATCGTTTCGACAGTTTTATGCAATAGCATTTATTTTCGACCAAAGTTGCGTCAATTTTTGGCGGAGATCTTGTCTTGATGATGGTGGAGAATCAAACCACTCCATGAGGCCTTTTCAAGCACATCCCTAAGACTTTCATTTGGTTAAGGTAGAATACTGCTATTAAGCATGAAAATCTTTATTTCATCACTTACATCAAATTGCTTTATTGATATGAGAAGCAAACATTTGCATTAGCAGGGATGGAGGTGATTTGCATAAATTATGCAAATTGGGTGTGCAAGATGGCCGCCGCAAAGGGGCATATCATTACAATTTCAAAACATCATACCTCAGTAACTAATTGACATATCAACTTCTTGTTTTGCACACAGGATGCCTGATCCAGCATCTATGGGCCAAACCTCTTAAAGTTGGATACTTTAACAAAATGCAAAGGTTTTTTGAAATTTTGCTCTTGACTTGAAAATTCTCTACCTCATTATATATTCAGCACCCCCTTAAATGAAAAGAGTACCAAAAGGGCCATATTTTTTAGGTTTGGGACAACCATAATTTTATATACTATTTATGTTCCAAACTTCATTAAAATCAGACTAGCGGTTCTTGAGAAATGGCGCGTGAAAAATGTGGAAATGGTAATGGTATTTTTATAGCAGTAATCTACCTTAAGGTCAGGACTCTGGTGTCCAATTCAAATGCGAAAAAGATTCCTCAAGTTTGCTGAACCACTCTTTCACAATTTAACCTCAATCCTGGACTATGCCTATCCTGTAAGGGATTTAAAAAATCCATTGATGGGATAACCTGGTCATTCAGTAGGTTCCAGTAGTCTGCTGACTTCATTCTATTGCTTCATAATGTTGCTGAGCCTAGACCTGACAGATTGAAGCAGCCCCAGATCATAACACTGCCTCCGGAGGCTTTTACAGTGGGCACTATGCATGACGGATGGATCACCTCATGGGCTTTCTGTCCTACCCTGGCGCACCCATTGGTCTGGAATTGGGTAAATCTGGACTCATCAGACCACATGACCTTTTTTTTATTGCTCCACAGTCCAATTTCAATGGTCCCTAGCAAATTTAAGTCGTTTTTCCCAATTAGCCTCACAAACTAGTGGCTTTCTTCTGGCCACGCAGCTGTTTAGTCCCAGTCCTACGAGTGATTTTTGTGTTGTGTGTGTGGAAATGCTCTTACTTTTACAATGAACCAGAGCCGTGAGTTCTAGTGTTGATTTTTCAGGACAAGACTACTTCAAGCGTTTTGATAATCTACGACCACGATCATTCGTGATTTTTTCCAACCAATTTCTTCTCCCAGGTTGACGAGTCACCACTATCCTTCCAGGTTTTAATGAGTTGGACAATTCTTAACCCAATTTTTTCTTTAGACAGGCAGTGTATGTTTGAGATAACGACTTTGCCTTGTGCCTTGGAATGCTTTGAAAGTGAAGGCCAGTCCATGCTGTTGATGAGGCAACCAATAACAGCAAAGCCTCATTTGCATTGACTTACCACTGACTCAAAATGCAGAGTTAATGAGGGGACAAATTAAGAAGTTGTAGATGAGCTGCAAATGCTGAATTTGTTTTTTTTTTTGTTTTGTTTTTGTTTTTTTTTTGCTACCAGCTTCGAATCTTGTTTCACAGACACCAGGGATTTGCCTTAATTTTTAAAAAGTGCATTATTGGACCCTGAATACTGAATTTTCAGAAAATGTATCTGTTTGATTATTTTTGTAGGGAGATATGAAGCTTTCACTCTCTTTGTTCGATTGAATATCTTGGCTGAGCCAAAGAATTTTTGTTGACTGTTGGCATTTGCTGCTATGACCAGCATGCAGTGCATTTTTTGTACCCATCTAATTACTCTCAAACTTCAGTCATCCCTTGATGTTTGGCCCAAAATAGAAGATGGTTAGGGTTCATGAACAAAATCTGGCATCGGAGTATTTTCCAGTGAATGGCTTCCAAGCACCCACTTATTTCCCTCTCAACACTTTTTCCCCGTTCGAAAAAAGAAACCAGAGATAGCCAACCAACCATTCGCCCTCCAAAATTATCATAATTACATGCATACCAGACATGCATTTGCATATTTTGAACACCATAATCATAATGTTGACATCAGAGATGTAAACTGTGATCGCGAAACTTTTATATATTTCTCTTGCCGAAATGAGCAACGATTAGCTCCAGGGTTTGTTGAAGTTCATCAGTTTATCATATCCCACTCGAATCCTTGTTCTACCTTCAAGCATTGTACTTTGCATTCCTTATCTACCTGAGGTATGCTCTTAATCTGATTTTGTTTAAAATGTAGATAACGCAGCAGTACGGAAATTTGAGGAATGATGCAAAGAGAAGATGAAGGCTTGTTTCAGCCTTGTGATTTTATCGTGCTCTTTTTGATTGTAGAAAACCATGACAAAATCTCTCCTGATGAGCCTGCAGGTATTTTATCTCTGTATACTTTTGCAGAGGTTGAAGTCTCATATTTTCTGTTCTCAGACGTGTTCTCTGTTAAACTTATATTTCCAAGATTATCAGTATCCAATGTCTTTTTTTGTGATTGCATTATTTTATATGCAGTCCAGTCTGCATATGTAATTCGGTGAAGTTCTACATGATACTCAATTAGCCAACTCACTTGTGTGGAGAGCGTCAGTGATGATCTCACGGACGCAAGTGTAGATTATCCCCTGGAAGCAACAGAATGGCTCTTTACAATCAATTAGTCTGAAGCTAACCCAGTAAGTAGAGCACTACAAACGGAAGTAAGTGCCACTTACCTGATCCATCTTGACATAGTTATACCTCTGATATTGCATTGGCGAGAAGGAAATGGGGCCACCTGTGGAAGAACCTCATGCGTACGGCGTTACACCTGCTCTAGTCCTTTTGTGGACTTGGGTGTGAACTGACACCACTTTTTTAGGAGGACAACCCTTCATATCTACAGTCCAGTATGTTCTACGCAGATGCTGTCCAGTAGCAAAGTGGACCAGGTAAATACTAGGTCTCACTTGTAAATGACATCATAATCTCAGTGTGACTTTCTAGTTAAATAAAGGTTATGATGATGATGATGGACATCCCAGATTTTGGGTGGGACTTGGTTGTGTTCAGCTGTGGTTGTGCACTATCACAAGACATAAATTGCGTGGTGCTGGGTAATAAATTATGTGCAGAATCAGATGTGCTTTTAAGATCTTTGAACAGCTGAATGGTCCCTTTAGACTTTGATTTTGGCACAAAGTGGAGATAAGGAGGTGTCAGTCTTTGGTGAGCCTGTGAACTGGAGGTTACTGATCCAGTGGGCTACTGCATTCTGGGATAACTCAAGTGGGACAGTAGAAATGTGAAGTTATTTTGTGCATTGGTAATGACTAGTCCAAGTTTGGTTGACAAACAGGAACATTCTGCACTTCTTAACCTTTGCCTGGATGTTCACTTTCATAGGACCACACTGAGATTCCTTGCAAGTCAAGACACTTTCATAATTTTCAGGTTTAGTGAAAGGTTTGGCAAGGGGATGGATTTGTCTCTTAAATGTTGCATCCCTGTACTCCGGTGATCTGGAAAAACCTGGTAAGTTTATCAAAGCAAGTTTCTCACAATTGAAGTAAAACGGTTTGATTCCCGATTTTTCCATACAACTGAAAATAGAAGCTTGATTTTGACACTTCAAATGACACCAATAGCTAGTGTTCTCCCAATTTTCACCATAATTAGTGAAAATAAGGATCAAACTCAGTTTTCACAAAGTGGCATTCTGTTTTTCCAGCTTATAGGACAGTTTTAGACAGGCTGTGCTCCAGGTCATTGGTTGCCTTGTGGCTTGATTTTGTGGAAAGCAGAGATGAATATTGAGGTCATCATATCAAGTTGAAATGCATCACTTCATTTTCTTTAATAATTGCTACTAGCATTTTCAGCCCACAAAAAGCTCCATCAAAATTTAATTAAAATGAGCGATATGTATTGACAGGGCAAAATGAAAGTAACAATATAATGACAAGAAAAGATTACACGGAGCCTCTCTGATGATAACACAGAACGAATTCCGATAATAGCAAAAAAGAGGAGCCTC
This sequence comes from Gymnothorax javanicus, assembly GCA_029692085.1. Taxonomy (NCBI): domain Eukaryota; kingdom Metazoa; phylum Chordata; class Actinopteri; order Anguilliformes; family Muraenidae; genus Gymnothorax; species Gymnothorax javanicus. The sequence continues at coordinate 183,391,647 of CM056193.1, read as the reverse complement.
ACCAATAGCCTGACGGATAAAAACTGCCTGCCTGTGTGCTGGGCTAGGTTTTGTTGTGTTGTGGAGCACTGTAGACCTGTGGGATTTCGGTGAGCTTTAGGCCTGGCTAAGTAACCGATAATCATGCGGTTCAGGGGCTGGCCCAGGCTTGCTGCGGTATATAAGATTCAATCACTACCCACCTGCCTTTCTCCGCTAATCCAATAGGCCCTGTCCATGAATCACTCCCAAACCCCTCAATCTCTGCGCCGGGCGTCGGGTCCCTGTGCGGCTTTAAAGGCAGCTCAGGGGCCGTCGAATCCTGCCATTCTTTCTGCATGATGGGCGAATGCAGGCACGGTTATTTGGAGGATGGGAGAGGGGGGGGTGAAGCTGCATTCATGTTGAAGATTTGTTCGGACAGGACGGTGCGGGGTCGTGTCATGAAAAATCTATTTGCCCGATGGAGCAAATGCACCCTTAACATGTGTCAGACTCAGGATGATGGTGTGTGTGTGTGTGTGTGTGCGCGTTTGTGTGTGTGTGTGTGTGTGTGTGTGTGTGTGTGTGTGGTGGAGGGGGGGCGGGGTGTTTGTGCTGGGTGACTGTTGATAGGGAGGCAGTATTGAAGTGGTCTTTGCAACCACACCGACTTGACAGGTGCCATTTTAGTCCGCTTGCTTTCGATCCATTTGTTTTTTCAAAGCCTAAAACTTATTTCTTTGCTTAGCTAATGACTTCACGGTTAATGATTGTCCATTGCATATTGAGTGTATCGTGCAATTATGCAGGATTGTCCCCCTGGAGTATAGCTGTTGGCGTTTGACTCTGTTTTGAAAACATGCATATCGTTGTCATGGATTAATTGATACAATGTTTTTTCCATAACCTGGAGCAAAGAATTTTCATTATATAAATAATAAAAAGTGCCCATCTTGCTCCTCATTTAAAATTCGAATGGGTTTTATGTGTATTATATACATTACATTTTTTTTTCCTGTTCCACGTTTGCTTGTTTAATGTTAAAGTCTAATTGAGAATTCTATTTATATATTTAACAAATCATTCATTATACAGGCTGTGTTGGCAAATAATGGAGAATGCAAGAGTCTTGTAGCTGAATTGAGCTGCCATAATAAACTGAAGTAGGTGACTAATTTTGGAACATTCTATAAGCGCTTTATCAGAGCACGGTGCGCGGTGTCGCCATTTAGTAGTACGTATTGCATGTTGATTTGTTTCTGAAACGTTTATACTCAGGTTCCTCAGAATGAACTTTGTGTCCTACTGGGGCCTGTAGAGGTCAAAACGATGCAATGCATATACGCTGACTCATCGCTCACCTTCAGTTCATCTACAGTCTACACGTTCATTCGAATGGTCTGCTTCTCCAAAAAGTGAATTGTTAAGCTCAAACTCAATTTATGCTGCATACACTTATGTTCATGTGGTCCAATTTTTGTCTAAACATAAACATTAGAATAACCATGATGGTTTAATCAACTTTGACCCTCGCATGAGCGATGATGACAGATTTCAGGCGACGCAAATGTCTGTCACCGCTCTAGTCAAGCAGGAGTGAGCATGCACACCCAAATGAAAGGCGCTGAGCCAAAAATGAGCAGATAATGAAATTAACAAATTAATACTTGGCACGCTGCACGGCTCCAATATCCACGTATTTATTATGCCAAGGTTGTTAGTCATTTAATTGTAATAAGTGGATACTGGAGCCCTGCAGTGTGCAAGCTATTTATTTGTTTATTTAACTAACTACTTAGGTCAGGCCTGAGTGCAGCAGAGTGTCTTTTTTCTGCTCTGCTTAACCCCCTGGCCTTAGCAAGCAAGTGAGCAGTCCTGCTTCCTGCTGGGAAAGCTTGATTTTTGCTAGTTCCATGGCTCGGAAGCAGAAGTGAACAAGACAAGTCATATTGATTTTGTTTTGCGGGGCTTCAACATTTTTTCTGTACAGTATTAACTTGGCGTTATCAGTTATCTGCATCGATTAAAAAATGCTCCCTACCATTGGGCACATGTAGCTAAACTCACTAGTCTGGCAAAACGTCAGTCTTGCTAACTAGAAAGCTGGACATCAAATTCAGTGAATTTGATTTTGAAATGAGGTGAAGCTGACAGACTTTAATTAAAAGAATTTGCCTTTGAAATGAACTTAACCTGGGAAGTGAACTTGAATGTTCAGGTTTCAGGCTCGGGCAAACAGTGCCTTCTGATGTCGAGAGCAGGAGACATTGAACTGGAGGGGGAGAAGGAACCGCTTCCTCCACCGAAACGAGCTGCTGGGCAAAACCGAGAGCTTTTTGCTTAATTTTTGAAATTGATCTTGCAGTAAATGGCACTGCACACTATCTAGCTAATTGACAAAATGCAGAGCGAAGTTCTTCAGTCACAAGGGAGGACGGAAAAGCGCCGTTTAATTAATTTATTTATAGCAAGAGGCATCCAGCATTCTCCTAAATTCTGGTTGGTTGGATTCTGCGGGAGATTGCTGACATCAGCAATCTCTTCAGAAAGTCCTGCCCACTTTAACACCGAGTGTCAAGAAAAGATATAAAGCACTGATAGGTTCATTTAAAGATTGGGGTAAAACTGACGACCTTTTGTTTATTGGATGGACTTAAAATGCAAACACAAATGAAAATCACATATTAACAAGGAAATCACCGAATGGCCTTTTCAGGGGCTGTATACATTGCTGTGAAGAATTCAGGTTGTTCTGGAGGCAAAGGACACCTTGTTAGACGGGTGTTCCTAATAAAGTGGTCAGTGGGTGTATAGTTTGGTGTTGAGACACCATTAGTGTTCTGAATGGCATTTATGTGTAATGGTATAGTCAAACAGAGGACAATATCATAATTATACTAGAAGGGCAATGGACTGACAACTGATGAAATTACTTGGAATATGAAATAAAGGAATATGAGGAGCCATTTGAGGCTTTGTTCTTCAATCCTCCATTAGCGTTCAATTACTTTGAGACTTTGTAGCTGTGAAATGGCTAATGCTCTGCCTGCTTATTATCTGCGGATGAGGACATTGCCTTTTACAAAGTCATCCCTCCCTGCCGGAAGGAAACTATCAGAAACCTTTTCTAGAGAGATGTTATTTTTACATGTTTTTTCAATTTTTTAAGTATAATGCGTAGTGGAAATGGCAATATTCTTGTAACAAGAAATATACTGACTGACCATAAGTATGTGGACTCTTGCTTATCCAACATCATGAATATGGAGTTCGTCTACTCGACCTACTCCCCCTGCATTTTCCTGCTGTTCAGTCCTCGGGGAAGACTTTCCGCTACATGTTAGATCATCTCTTCAGGGATTTACTTTAATTACAGTTGATCCCAACAGTGTTTGAGTGGGTTAGGGTCAGGGCTCTGCGGCCTAGTCAAGTTCTTTTCCATCGATTTTGTCGTGGCAAAACTGGGTAGGGCCTTAGCCAGACTGTTTAAATGGTAAGATAATTCAGAATGTCATTATCTGCTGCAACTGCAAGATTTTGTTTTTAATGGAACTATAAGGCTAGCATACAAAAACCGGCCCTTGACCGAGGCGTGTCCAAATACTTATTGCCCAAACAGTTTATACGAGAATGGGTTCCACTTCCTTCTGTCTTGTCCCTCTAAAGCTGCTTTGACACCGGACGCGAAACGAATTTTTCACACGACAGATTACATTCAAAGACGTTTCGCGTGTATTTGCGTCTTTGCATTGACTTTGAATGCAATCTGTCGTGCGAAAAATTCGTTTCGCATCCAGCGTGAAGGCGGCTTAACGCTCTACATGAGCACATTTAACTATGGCTACGTTCAGACAGCAGGTCTTGATGCACAATTCGGATTTTTTGGAGAAATCCGATTTTTTTGTGTGCTCGTTCATATTACACATTATATGCGACTTCTACCAGTTTTGAGTATGAACTGAATGCGACACTAAAGTGACCTACATGCGCAAAAGAGGTCCTGAGGTAATACGTGATCACGCAAGCACGCACTGTTTGTTTACGGAAGTAAATACGGTGGCATCTCTTCTCGGCGCGTGTGTGGCACTGATAAAGTAAAGGTCGGATAAATGCGACCTGGCCGTTCAGACAGCAGTCGCATTACAAAATATCAGATACGTATCGGATTTAGGACCGCATATGAAAGTGGCCTGGGTCGGATTTAAAAAAATCGGATTTGTGCTGTTCAAACTGTCTTTAACAGATCTGATACAGGTCACATATGGGCAAAAAAATTGGATTTGGGCCACATTTGCCTGCTGTCTGAACGTAGCCTATGAGTCTGGAAAGCAAATTTATGGAATTAACAGAAAAATAAAGCTGATAAGCAGAGTTGAACGTTTGGGGTGGGCTAAAGATCAGACACTGTCACAACCGTCTTGGCTTCGCAGTGGCGGCTGCCGTCCGAGGCTGCAGTTTCATGGAGGTGTCGCTTTTTGGACGCATTACCGAGCTTGCTTTGACCCTCTGCCAAGGCTCTCCCAGCAGACGACCATCAGCATTCAGCTCACGCCCGGGCGGGCCGCTGAGCCGGAATGGCTCCCGCAGTTACAGGATTCTGAACTGCAGTAAGTAAAAGGAACAGTTCACTACGCTGTAATGAGGCTGCAAACCGCTGTTCACATCCAGGTATTTAGTCCCAGTAGCACGCAAAGCATTATGGCGCACCTGCTCATTTTCTATCGGATGTCTCGGGGGGGGGGGAGTTTTTCTCATTTAAAAGGTATTGTGAGTGTTCTGTGAGGGTTCACTGCTTTGTGTTTGGGTGAAATCCTGGATTCCTCTCCCTCCCCTGCCATTTCGGCAAATTATAAGTTGCATTTCTTCCAGCCTGCTCATTTTCGTATTGCAATCAACAACTTGAGAATGTTCTGGCTCATTTTTGTCCCTGCGTACGCTCAGCTAAATACGGAAGGGGTGTAACACTTTTTTGAAATGTTTCTTCAAACCTAGAATTTAGTTTTCATGTCTGATTTATTTTTCCCTTCCCAGAACATCTTAAAATTCTGCATATTTGAAGCTACTGAGGACTTGAAAATATAATTTATTGTTGATTTCTGGCAAGTGTCCTGAAGCTTGGATGGGGAGGAGACTAGAGAACCCTTCCAGAGGACTTAATGTAAAATTATATTATTTGTGTCTTCATTTTACATTATTTTGTCATCATTATTTTTATAATTTTGAAAAAAAAATGTTTGTAGGTTTGTGAATATTTTGTGTGTTTGCATACACATCCACATTGAGTACTGTTCAAGTCCCAGAGCAGTTCTAATTTTATTCCTTACAGTAGCATTATATCAGTCAAGAAGATTCAGCCAAGGCCTTGAAAGTGTTACAAATTACTGTTAAATGAAGTATTATTTTATTCAAACTTTATGTATGATTAAGCCCAATTTTCAGCACTCATTAGTCCAATAAGCTAACATTGCTCTGTGTCCTTTTAATATGATAATTTGCTACAAATTTTACCAACTGCATTAACACAACTGTTCTGTTTAATGAAGCTAAAATATCTCTCTTGTAGTCACTACATTATCCACTGCACTGTCATTTCAGATGTTTCATTTTGGTTATAAACTGCTTTAGCTGTGTAGTGTATAAGTTTTCAGCACCAACAGTTATTGCCTTGAGTAAACTGCCAAGAAACTGCCTTTTATGCCGTGATATGCCCAACTGCAAACTGTGTCTGTCCTGGACATAATTGCAAGGTCCAGATGCACCACTGTGAATGAAGGTAAGTAAATCTTCAGTAAAAGCAACTGCGGCAATAAATAAACCAGTGATTTTGGCAGATTACTCTTCAATGAACTTCTATAACAACAAATATCTGAAATGAGGAGCTAAGACCTCGGAATCCTCTGGAAAACGATAGCCTCATGTTCAGTATAGAGTAGCTGAGTTCAAAATAATATTGCTGCCTTGCCAGAGATAAATGAAAATGGCTGTGCCATGCTGCCTAAAATTGTATTCAACATTTTTTTTTCTGCCAACGAGTATTAAAGGTGGTGTATATGTGGATGGTCTGAGGGGGACACTACGGCTCCTTTTGTTTTACCGTGTATTCTGTGATAAGTACAGTCTGACTATAAATTATTATTACCGTTCTGTCAGATCAGCATCCCTCATGCCTCGGGGGATGGAAACAGGACTGATAAAGAAAGGATTTACCCAGGTGCCACCCCTGTATGCAAACATCATTTAGCATTGCAGATAGGGTGTTTGATGGAGGAAAAATTGCATTTCCTTTGAATGCGAGACTGACTTCAAGGTTGGGATTGATCTACCCTTTTTTTTGAGCTGCATCCTTTTGTGGTCTTTGATCGGAGTTATTGTATCAGCAATAATTTGACATTGATAGTAGGCCTTGTACCAACACCACAGAACTGCTGAACTGCCGCTTTTTCCTCTGACGCCGGATACATCAAAGTCACGACGCTCGCATGGATAAAACGGCGTCCTGATTGCTAATCTGTATTCCGTCAAGGCGACCTGGGAATCGAGCGGCTTGAAGATAAACAGGCCTTTTTATTACCTGCTGCACAACGGTGCAGACGCCTTTGTTTATCAAGCGTCTTTTCGGTTTTTTTTTTTGTTTTTTTGATGCTGAAAGAGTGAAAAAGCCTAAAAAAATGTAATACGATGGTAAATAAATTTAGATGCAGAATGATTCATAAAAATGGCTGAATTCCTAATGGCGCTGTCCATCAGCATAATATACCGGTCGGTTCATAAATATTTGGACATTGTCAACTTTGTCTCATTTAAGCTGTCTACCACAGTGTACTGTGGATGGAACTAGTGGACAATTACCTCAGTGCTGACTTCCAGCATTAATTAGAGGCTGTTTGTATCCAACCCCCCCCTTTTGCTAAATCTTTCCCTCCAAAGACCCAGTAATTTGACCCTTATTTCACATGTGACTATTTTAAGCTTAAGTGTTCTGCTGACTTATTTGCAACGTGGAAAAAATTAAAGCTTCTCAGAAAAGCTCAGGTAGGAGAGGGTTAGAGGACCAAGAGACAACTGGCTGCAACGCTGTATCATGGCCAGGTGTGTGCAATTCTATCACCATTTCAATCGCAAGTAAGCAGAAGAAATGTTGCGAGTTGATTGCAAGTGTGGTATTTGCATTTAAAATTCTTTGCAGTTAACTCTGAGTGTGAAATCTAAAGAGCTGTCACTGCGGGTGAAGCAAGCCATAATTAAACTGAAAAATCAAAACAAACCTATCGGAAAAAAATGCAAAAAAACACTGGGTGCACCCTTCTCCTCTTGCCCTCCCTAGAGCCACTTATGGGGTCAAAAATAAATAAATAAATTTATTTTTTTTTACTTACAACAGCTTTAAACTTCAGCAGAAGTGTTGCGCTCCCTTATTAGTAATATAGAAAAAAGTTTCTCTCGAAGAGTCAGGACAAAAAGGGTTAGATGACTAAGAGTAACTGGATAATTGGCTGTACAGTTGTATCATGGCCAGGCGTGTGTTGTTCCTTCATATTATTTAATTTGCAAGTAAGCAGACAAAATGTCTTAAATAGATTTCAAGTGTGGCATTTGCATTTCTAATTTTTTGCACGGTGGACTTAATCTAAAGAGAGCTCTCTGCCAGTAAAACAAGCCATAATTAGACTGAAAAATCAAAGCAAACTCATCAGGTTTGGCCAAATCAATTATTTGCCAAATTGTTAAAAATGAAGTACGCTGTGATGTGCTTAGCAACACCAACGCTATGCTCACATTACCAGGCTGAAGTGACTCAAATCAGATTTTTTGCCTTAATGTGACAGATCTGATGTTTTCAGGGCTGTGTGGACGGTTTGTACAATCTTATATCCAATCTTCAAATCAGAACTGAGTCGCTTTCATATGTGGTCCAAGATCGGATACAAATCTGATATGCGGCCGTGCGACATGAATGAGAGGGGACAGATCGGAGGCCAGCTGCAGTAGCTGTTTGCACGCATGTGCTGAGGGCTGTTAAAAACCTAAACAGCTAGCCATCCGGCTTTTTTCACCTTCTGAACCTCATCATTTATAGCTGACAGACTGTTTGCCATCCTCCAGGGTTAAACCCCGTCCATACATTCGCTTCAAGCACGCCCAATTAAATCAGGTTTAAATACTATGAAAACGTCCAAAAATGTGTCAGTGAGCGCGTGCCTGCTGATGTGTTCGCATTACAGATAGATACTGGTCACTTGAAACTATGAGTGTGAACCGTCAAGATCTGCATATCTGATCTGAGCAAAAAATCAGAATTGAACAACGAGGCCTGCAATGTGAACGCAGCACAAAAATGTGATAGGTGACAGAAAAATTATTTTCCTTGTGAGGAAAGACCCATTCATGACTGGTGGCCAGATTAAGAACACTGTCCAGGAGGTGGGCGTGTCAATGTCAATGTCAGTAGTCATTCAAGTCAGTATAGGGGGTTCACCACAAGATTTAAACCATAGGTAAGCCTAAAAAATGTCAAAAATGTCTTAAAAAAGGAAGTATAGCTCTGGAGTAATATCCTAATGACAGTTGGGACATAGATAAAATAGCACCAGAATGATGGGAAGAGTTCAGTTTAGAGAAGGAAGGAAACTGCTCATTTAAGATAAGATATACTTTATTGAACCCCGTGGGGTAATTCATCCCCTGCATTTGACCCATCCTATAGTTAGGAGCAGTGGGCAGCCACAGAGCAGCGCCCGGGGACCAACTCCAGTTCTAAGGCCAGTTCCTTGGTCAAGGGTACTGGTTGGAGTGTTCCTTTAATGCATGTTTTTGTGGGTGGGGGAAACCAGAGTACCCAGAGGAAACCCACGCGAACACGGGGAGAACATGCAAACTCCACACAGAAAGGCCCCAGGCCGGATTCGAACCCACAACCTTTTTTCTGTGAGGCAGTAGTTCTAACCACTGTGCCACCGTGCCTCCCATTTTCCATTTTTTCATTTTCCAAAGCCTACAACATCAGCTGGTCAAGCGCGCTCATGTGTGCAAGTATGGCTGCCAGTGGAACAGGGTTCTCTAGAGTACATATATTGATGATTATGCCATGCTGACCAAAACTGCTCCAAGACGAAGCAGGAACTGAAGACTGCTACAGTGATAGCCGGAATTCAGGTTGTCACAGCTGCAAAGAGTTTGCGACCAAGTATTAAAAATGACAGTTTAATTTATGATTGTTAGTTTGTCCAGTAACTTTTTGTTGTATGGCTGTATGCTTCATACATTTTTGCCCAAACCCGTAAAGCTCATAGTCAACGCTTCGAGCGCATCTTGATCATTTCATGTAAAATCCATTGTTGTTTCTTGCAGAGCCAAAATGATAAATTGTTTCATTGCCCACATACTTATGGACCTGACCGTATGTTTTGAAAACGGCATTTTCTTGGTGGTTTTTTTTTTTTTTTGTGAAATGCACTTCTCTTTCATGACAGCTGAAACATTTCTTTGGCGTTTGGTTATATCTATAGTAATTTGTCTAGAATTTATAGTACCCTATATATTTTTAGTTATTGGTCATTTTTGTTGTGCGTTTGTGAAGATTTTGTGTGCTGTGTTGTGTTGGCATACAGCTCCAGCAGGGAAATTGGGAGCTGACCCTTAGCACCACAGTGTGATTCCTCACAGAGTGCACAGGATTTATGAGAGCGGATGCGATGACTCAAAATGAATTGAGGAGTCAAGTTAGAAAATCAGTCTGGCCTCTATTGTCACTATGTGCGAATTATTCTGGCTTTCTGTTGCATATAGTTATGCAGATATACTAGGGCTTGGTGCTATTGCTCATGAAAATGAAGGGAATGCACATATTTTGTATTTTTCAAAGCTCTGCATAATATCTTCCGCTCAGTGAATAGAATATCATTTAGATTGAAGAGTACACATTTGTTATTACCGCCAAAACCAGAAGAACACAGCCCTTACTTTCCTCAGATGGATGTAAGTCAGTTACTTATTAGAGAAATGACAATAACTGGGGAAACATACATGAGTCCCCATAACATGGTATGTGTGCATGTTTATGACAACACATCATGCATACCATGTTTGTTCATTCATGGATTGCCATAGTGATCAACATTCTGAAAGATGTTATTGCGAGATGGCAAATCAAGTTGGGATGGTAAAGTATTTGCCACTTTTTAACGATGCTTTTTACAACATTTTAATCACTCAAGTACATGGGGTCTTGGTTGTCACATATTGCGTTTCAAAATGCGCCACGTTTTCTGTTGGGGACTTGTAGGGACTGCAGGCAGACCGGTCTAACGCCCGCACCCTCTTCTTACGCAGCCATGGCTTTGTCATGTATGCAGTTTACAGTTTTGCATTGTCTTTTTGAAATATTCAATGCAGTCCTTAGAAAAGATATCCTCTTGAAGGGAGCATATGTTGCTTCGAATTATTCGTTTACTCTTCAGAATTAATGGTGCTTTCACAAAAGTGCACGATAACCCTTGCCAAGGGCACTTGTTACAATCCTGTGCTACGAACTGTTTGTGTGAAAGAGGCTGAATTTTGGACTTTTCACTGGTAACAGTCTGGATGGTACTTTTGTTCTTTGGTCTGGTGCACTCAGTGTCAATTTTTCTCAAAAAAAGACCTGAAATATTGATTTGTCTGACCATAATTCACACTCCTGCTGTGTAATGGTCCATCGCCGATGTCTCCAAGCCCAAAGAAGTCAACGGCACTCCTGGACACTATAAGCATAAGGCTTCCTTTTAGCACAGTAATATTTCAACTGTCATTTTTGGGTGAAACTATGTATTGCCGTACTTGACAAAGGTTTGCCTCCGTAATCCTACTTATATCACTTTCGGATAATTGACTGATCTTGAAGCTGTGCCGTCTGAGTGATTGGACATCGCGGTTATTTAGCTTAGACCTGCACCTTTTTGCACAGAAATATTTCTAGTTTCCTTGAATCTTTTTATTATTTTGTGCACTGTGGAGAGTGAAATGTCCAAATCCCCTCCTATCTTTCTTTTTTTAACTTTTAATGCGGAAAACCGCGTTAAACACAATATTAATCATTGCATAGTATTTTTACGTACTTTAAAGGGTACCAAAGGTGCAAAACTTCACCTATTACAACTTAGTAGTGGTAGAATGTTATTAAATCAGATTGATAAGCTGGGTTTGTAAAGGTATACAGAAAATAATAAATTTTTTACTGAATGCCTGGAGTTAATGGCTGGTCCTGGATGGCGCCATTTTGCGAGGTTCTGCCCCTCTTGGAATTTGTGCTGTGATGTAGGCTCGTTGATGTATTTTTCTGGGCTATACCATGGGCCATCTAGATCAGTCGGTCTAGTAGGTCCCCCCCAACATCGGTTTGAGTTATCTATGTAGTTTTCGCAGTTGCGAAATATTCTCAGAAATAAGGCTACTCATAGCAATTCAAATTCTGCGATAGGATTGCACATAAAACAAGTTTCACTACTTAACCAACCAACGCAATGCATGAGTGGATTCGTGATCTTGCCGGATCTCAGATAGCTGAATCTGCCATCTATTTGGACAAACTCAATGACCAGAACAGAAGTAATGTTGGCGGACATTGTACCATTATTCGTTTCCACTGTAATAACAGCTAGCTAGCTAGCTAGCTAGCTTTCTGATTAGGCTACAGTTTTCTTGTAGTGTAATAACTGCTAGCTAGCTGGCTAATTAGGCTAAAGTTGGCCTGCACTGAATTTACCACTAGCTAGCTAGCAAGCTAATTATGTTACAGTTTGCTTGTACTTTAATAACTGCTAGCTAGCTAGCTAACTGAAACCAAATGCTGACTATATTGAAAGATACCTGCTTTATCTATCGTCTGACGTCTGATCAGTCGATAATGTTTCTAGCTATCTAGCTTGCTAACAAAGCTAAAACTGCCCAATAAAAAGTTCAAACATCGATGTGAACTAATGATACGCATCCGTAAACAACCGTTTACATTGTGAAGCTATTGAACAGGCTTACAAAACACTAATACAACCCAAATGTAATGTCCGGAATTGGACACAGCTTTTAGATGTCAAAGTGACATGCGCTGTTGTCAATTTGAGGTGAGCTGGGAGAAATAGCGGCAAGCTGCGGTGAAGGCTGTGCTGCAATTAAAAACACACAATTATTGCTGGCATGGCAAAAACGCGGCAACCTTACATATATTTGCCTTAGTCGAATTTGCTATTGGTATAACCAGCCAGTCTAACGTTACCACAGCTACAACACTAACGTACTTTCACAACCAGAGTTATATTGTGGACTTTTGGATAGTTAATGTCACTTTGTGTGTCTCATTGCCACGAAATATGGCTGGCTTTTCTCGTCTTAAAATTTAAAAACATTAGTTCTGTCATTCGCAAACACCTGACACAGTCAACCCGAGGCAGGAAAGAGTAGAGGAACTGAAACAGGCCAGCAGGGGCAAACTGTTGGCCATATTTATAATATGAACTTGACAGTTTATCTGGTGCTGGGCCTTTCACAAACTGCTTGATCAGAAAATCAATGAAAAGCATTTCCAATGAAGCCCTGTGAGCAATGTAATTATTAAGTCCTTCTTTCTGTATCAGACATTTAATTTCCCCCACATCCATCATGTATCGCAAGCTTGTGTTCTTTGCAGAAATGACACTCTTCGTCGGACTTTTGAGGGTTACTGTTTCCACACTCGCGCCGCACTGAGCATTTTGCTAAGGTCTTCTCTCCAGTTTACTTTGTCATTTTCGGCTCCAGTGACCAAACTATCCGAAGAATCCGCTTCATCACTGGCTCTTTTACCAGAACAATCCATTTATTTATTTAACCTTTATTTAACCATGGGATTCCCGTTGAGATTGACATCTCTTTTTCAAGGGAGCACTGGCGGGTTGAGAGGGGGAGGAAGAGGACAGATTGCATAGCCAATTAGGTCGGGATGATTAGGTGGCAGGTCAAAAGAGCCAGGTTGGGAATTCAGCCATGACACCAGGGAACCCACGACTCTTATCCGAGGGTGTCATAGGATCTTTAATGACCACAGTGAGTCAGGACCTCAGTTTAACGCCTCATACGAAAGACGGCGTCTCCTTCAGTACAGTGTTCCCATCACTGCACTGGGGCATTGAGAATGATTCCACCAGAGGGAAGATCGTAACCTACTGGCCTACCAACACCTCTTTCTGGTTCAAAAATGATCCATGTTGCCCTGGAAAATCTATAGCTTCTGACAAATTTACCATTTCAAAAATCTAGCCACGCACCTAAACAAATGCACCGAGTAACTGGACGGCTGACCCAACCTAAGACTTGACGTTACGACGCAGTGAAATATAGCTGCCCCCCTGGGTTCAGCTTGGGCCTTTAGCGGTATGGCTTTCTACAAGGGATTTGCCATTTCTGACGCACCAAAAAAACATTTTAACCATGCAAAATGTTTATTTATTGGCTAAATATCAATTATTATTCCACATTAAGGTGCATCTTGGGTACCCTGTAATATGTATATAGAGAGGAACTTGAAATATCTTGCCTTCATACTTTCTGCTGTGGATCCTCTGCTTTCAGTTTTGCATGTTTTCCACACTGTCCCAACTTTTTCTGAATGGGGGTTGTGCATTGACATTCATTCCTTCTGCTGATTCTCATCATCTTTCCAATTTTAGAATAAATCCTCGATGTATGCGATTTATTTATTTTGGCATGCCAGCATAATGTTCCAGTCTTTGAAACTCAAGGCCCCCATTGCCTCTTCAGTTTATTAGATGTCAGAAGCGCATGTGTGGAATTTAATTAACATGCCTTTTCAGAAGCCCGGTTTTCCCTGTTCTCGATTTTAGACGCTCAGTCTCCAGTAAAGCTTATGAAAAACTTATTTGACTCTGTTGACATTGGTTTCCCATTCAACTGGTAGCAATAAAGCCCATATCCCAAAACAACCTTGCGTGTTGCCATGGGTATTTTGAATGTTTTCAAGTCTGCTATCATTTATGCATCACTTGTTTTATTGCATTTCTGCTTCAAGGCCAACGAATGTGTTGTTTTGAATCGAGTTGTACTTTCCTGCATAAGTGTGAATCAAGCCTCAATAAGGCACTGATGTCAGCTTGAGTCAGAGATGATGGTTTCCAAGGAGACTGCCATCTCCTAACAGCAGAAAAAAAAGTCTGTATCATTAATATTTTCCCAGGCTATTCTCTAACTATTGGGCAGTTGTTAAATGTGCAAATAATGGACTGGAGATTGCTAAACTGCACTGAAATTAGCTTTTTTCCTTGAATGTGATTGAAAAGAAGCGATATGTAATACATGGCTCTGGGGAGAGATCTTTTGTTCATGTTCTGCATTGCATTATTTTGAATATTTTTCCATTAACACCGCAATGTAACAGTGTTGTTTTGTTTTTGTATTTCATATTTCATTCTATATCAGTGTATATCTATGTATTGTTTCATATTTCATTCAAATGGTGGAGGGTATTTCACCTTGTGTTCCAAATGAAGTTTTGCTCTCTAAAAAATAGAAATTAGGGCATGAACACACTGCAGCAGCGCAGCGTGATATTTTGGAGGGCGGAGTCACATTTTCATTCACTTGCTATTGAGCCCCTGGGCATGCAGTGCAGTATGAAACTGATACCAGAGTGAAGCAACACAAAATAGGCGAAGCAAGCAGCCAAAAGTTGAGGAAAGCTGAACTATATTCCAATGAGGAGCGGCGATTGCCAGCTGCTGGCCAATCACCATCTGGCAGGGAGACATGAATTTTTAATCTCAAAAGGAAGGAGAGGCTAATCAGAGCCATAGCTATCGGGGTTGCAGATATTTTCTGATTGCTGATTGTTCCTCCATGTATCACACCCGTGTATATGTATATTTGAAACGTATTGATCAATATAAAAGTGAGTAGGCTATGTGTGTGTAGGGTAAGTTAAACGTAGCTATCTGCGCAGCTGGCTATTTGGCTAGTTGTCTAATGAAGTTGTTCAAATGAAATCAATACATGGCTAACCAAATTTCCATGTGAAATAAAAGGTTATCCTGGATATCTGCGTTTATCTTCTGCTTCAGCTTAATATTTGGTAGCAGCTAACATATCTCCATATAGCTGCTTGCCTCTGGTTGGTTAGTGGCAGACATTTTGTGAAGATGCCCACCAGTGGCTGGCGGCAATGAGCAACAGCAAATTTGATTCACACCATGCCGCTATAGTGCGTTCATACTGGAGAACAATTTAGTCAATATAATTTGAAACGGTATTTCAATTAAGATTTAGGTTTTTTCCCTGTCCTCCAATTACCATCTCTCATGACTACATTACACAGGGACTCTATCAGAGTCTTGCAGGGCAATAGTGTCTGTGGTGTTCTTAGCCCCCCACCACCCAAAGGTTATTTCACGCCGTGTCCATCCGTATGTGCGTCCTGTGTCCATCTGGATCCATCACTCTGAAACTATATGCCACAGCTTTACCATTGTACCCTGACTTTTTGACCTTTACCAAAGTTTCATTTCGGTGACCTTTTTGTGACCTCTGACCTGTAATGTTTCAGGAATGACCTCCGTCGCGGTTTTTCGTTTCCAGTGCATATCTCTGACACTTTTGACAATGGCCTTTTGAAATCGCTTTTGTAGGATGGCCATATCCTGTTGGTGAGCCTTTTAAATGTATCGTCGACCTGTGACCTTTGACCTTTTCCCTAATGACCTTGTAATTTTTCTGCAATATTCATTCTTTTTGAGAAATCATCTGATCCTTTGATGTAGCACCTCAAAACCTACAAACTGTATGTCAAGGAAACTAATGAAAGTGTTGAAATTGGTTTACAACTTATTTGGGACATTTTATGTGACCTTACAGCCGTGACCTTTACCTCAGTTTTGTTTGTGGACAATATCTCCCTAACTACTAGCAGTTGCCTTGCAAAATTGCTCTTTAGTCCCCCGCCACTTCACAGGTAACTCAGGAGACTGTTGATTTTGTGGAGGTCGTCCGTCCCTCCGTCCATCCAACAGTCCATCCATCCATACCTGCGTGTGTCCTTTGGTCCTTTGGCAAGGAACTTTTGCAGCCTCTGACTGGCTTTTAATATTTTATTTCAATCATCAGCCATTCAAGATCTCCAGAACAAGGGGTATATACTCTTAAGCCAATCCATTATGTTAATGAGCACTCCAGAGCTAGCGGTTATGATTGAACTAATGAATAGCATAACTCTTAGTGTTTTTTTATTCAAAAAATGAGAGAACAATTATTTCAGCTTTAGTTTCCTCTACTTTCTTTTTTTTTTTTTTTTTTGAAACGTCACCTCACTAAATCTGTCCTTTGAACTTTATTCATTTTAAATTGAATTTGATATCTGGTATTGATCCTCACACATTGTGCGCCTTACACAGTTAAGAATTTAATTCAGAAATCTCAAGGTTGGATCAACAATAAATGAAAATAAATTATGTTTTTATTAAAGATCCTTCAAATGTGTGGAAAATGTTGGAGGGTAGACGGTCTAATAGTTTAAATTATATTGATTGTGAGTTGGGCAAAGAATTTCTTCACAATTTCAGTAAAGGACAATGTGGTCCTTTTGACTTCTGTTAGATGTACACTGCCTGACCAAAAAACTGTTGCTGTTTGGATTTAAATGAGCAAATGTTTATTTAAATAAGCAAAGTGCCTATGATTGGATCATTATTGCAGTCATTAATATCTTTCAGCTTGCATCCATTAGTTTAACCCTAACTGGTGCAGTGCACTGTAAACCCTGACAAGTGTGGTGAACTCAAATGTTTTGTGGAAACCAATTACCTCAAAAAAAAATTGAGTTTGCCAATTTGATGATTTGGTGTTCACAGCACTTAAAAACATGTTAAAAAAAAAAAAAAGCTTTATCTTATTTTCTTTAAGTTCCTTCCACACAATACAATTAAGCTGCCCTACACAATTTTTTTGAGGTCATCGGTTTCCACAAAACATTTGAGTTCATCACACAATCAGGGTTTACAGTGTGTGTGGCTTCTAATTTCTTAAACAACTATGTTGGAAGATGTGATTGTTGAATGTAAATGCTGTATTTCAGTAGAGGCAAATTAGGGGCCTGCGTCAGGTGAAGAGAACAACTAAAATGATTGCTGAAATCAAAGTAAAGCCATAACAAATGAGTGTCGTAATTAAGGAGGTCCTCCAAAATTTTCGCATTTGCAACTTTTTTAGGCCAGGCCGTGTACAATGCAGTTGAATTTTAGGGAATGAAACCTCCGTCTTTGATCAGTTGTGAAAAGCAGGGACTCTGGCCAGTTTTTGTTTAAAAAAAGGCATAATGGTAAAAGTAGTGTGAACTTTGTCACTTTGGGCTGACGAGGGTTCGTTATAGTGTTTTGCGTCTCTTGTGCGCAGCCATAATGGAGGCAACAGTGATAAAAATGCGCTTTAATGCGGAGAATTAAATATGCTCAATGATTTTACTTTACTGTAAAAACTAAAACAATGGAATGGCAGTGAGGGCGACAAATGAAAACAAAATGGATGATGCTCTAGTAAACAGTTTCATCCCACATTGAGAGGATGCTGGAGAGGACCGATTGCTTCGTTACAGATAATAAAATGCAACAAAGACAGATTGGTTCAATTTTCTCCGGGCTGAACGCGACAAGAGCTTGCGGCCCATTGTGAAAAATTGTTTTTTTTTTTTTTGTTTTGTTTTTTGTTGTTCCCTCGTCCCTCCTCCAACATCGCCCTGACATTAATTGTCATTTCGTTTCAAAAAGGAACAGCTCCAAGTTTAGCCAAGTAATCAAGTGTAATTTGGAATTTAATTCTCAAGCTCATGACATTCAGAGCATCTATTTTCCTGCTACTGGAAATGTTCAGCACTTAGATGGGGTGTATGACTGTTCAAAACCTCTGCATGTTGTGCAATATAAGGAACCTCATTTCGCAAACAAAGAAGAAAACTTGTCGTGACTTTTTCCGCGTCCATTTTCCAGTAGCCGAAAGCCATTAAATGGAAAACTCAATATTCAGCACTGTCATTACTGTGCGTATCTCTTCTGCTCATCATCTTTCCAAATTGGGCTCCTGCTTATCTACCTCAGGCCGCATTTATTCTTAATTTTGCACTCGCAAAGTTGTCAGACTTCAGTGCCCCGTCGATGATATCTCTCACTTGCATTCTCCTTCACCAACTTGCTCTGACATGTTAACTCTTTCTGGTCTGAGGTTTGTCCCTATGCCTGAAGATAGGACACAATTGCTATTCTGGTACCGGCAAAAGTGAGATGGTCTTTAGAGATATGGTACTTCCTGTCTGACAGTGACGTGAGCTCTCAATCACTTGATGAGCCTTAGGTAACGTAGGGTTAAGTAGATCTGAATGATCTCCATTTTCAGAAAGTTGAAGCGACATCGTTCTCGAATGCCTTGTTTATTTCAGAGATCAGCTCGGGTACCACGAACAATGCATTTGGGATTCCTAACACTGCACCCCATGTTATCTAATGCCGACCCAATCACTTGGAGTGCTCTCGGGGTAAAGTTTCATCTCACTGCCCTGTCCTATAGCTCCTCTCGTAGTCCTACTTCCTGTTTTTCCTCGGTTATTCCTGTTCTGTGTGAGCAGGAACCTCGGAAAACATGATAAGTTTGCAGTCGTACCTCCAGGGGCCGAGTATCTCAGGGGAAGATGAGCCCCCTTTGTGACTGATTGTACTTCGTGACCGTTTGCGGTAGCAGGGGAGAAAACAACAGCATGTGAAGAATTCTAAATTCCCCCGGGAATGGCTATTTTATGTCTGTGAACTTTTTCTTTCAGTCTTGTTTGCGCGCGGAGGTATAAATTTCACTCCCACGTGCTGACATTGCTTCTGACAGTTATTAATGTCTTTTCTGCCCAGCACACCTCACTTAGTTGGACAGCAAACAACCTGAAGGACATTATCTTCCTCCCCTCCTGTAGGTCTGGTATCTGCTGGGCTGGGCCTGCTACCTTCAATCCGAGAAACCAGAGGAGGCCGAGACCTTCAAAGACTCAGCTCGAACGTATCTAACGAAAGCCAAGAAGGTATGGAGTGAAAACCTATTTCTTCAAGTTTTCTAAGTACACTACTGGTCAAAAGTTTTAGGACGCCCCAATTTTTCCCATTTTTTATTGAAAATTATCCAGTTCCAGTCTGATGAATAGCTTGAAATGGTAAAATGGTAAGTGGTGAACTGCCAGAAGTTTTAAACAAAAGGTAAGGTTACCCAGGTTTTTTGTACGCCGTCGAGTAGGTGAAAGGATGGTTCCTCAGTGCGTGACATCTACTGTCAAACATGGAGGAGGAAGCGTGATGGTCTGGGGCTGTTTTGCTGGATCCAGGGTCAGTGACTTACAGAGTGAAAGGCACCCTGAACCAAAACGGCTACCACAGCATTCTGCAGCGCCATGCAGTACCCTCTGGTATGCGCCTAGTTGGTCAGGGGTTCAACCTACAGCAAGATAATGACCCAAATCATAAGTCCAAGCTCTGCTAGAACTACCTTAGGAAAAAAGAACAAGATGGTAGGCTTGAAAACATGGAGTGGGCAGCACAGTCTCCAGACTTAAACCCCATCAAGATGGTTTGGGATGAACTGGACAGAAGAGTGAAAGCAAAGCAACCTACAAGTGCCACAAATTTATGGGAACTTCTACAACAGAGTTGGGAAGAACTTTCTGAAGAATATTTAATTTCCATTGTAGAAAGAATGCCACCATTGTGTTCAGCTGTTATATCCGCTAAAGGTGGGTACTTTGAGTCAGAAGTTTAAAATACATTTTGGTTCATAAATTGATTCCATGATTTCTTTTTTAACTTCAATTGTTAATTTGTTCTATCATGTCTATGCTTTCATTCCAGAGTACAATGAGACATTAAACCACTTAATTTTCAATTAAAAAACTGGAAAAATTGGGGGTGTCCTAAAGCTTTTGACCGGTAGTGTACGCATTTTCAGTAGATGGTGAACCTTCCTTTCGCAGTTTTACATGGTGATTGTTTGCAGGTTGTGAATTGATGATATGCGTATCAGTGAGGTATGTTTAAGTTCCATGCCCTTGGTTTCAGCATGTGTGGTTCATTTGCTGACTTAAAAATTGTTGGAATTGAGCAATTGCAATTGCGACTGCAACAATAACTAGCGTACACCGGGGTCCCCCAGGACTGTGTTTGAAAACCGCTGGCTTAAATTTATTTAGACAGCCTCGGAGCAGAAGGCCTTAATGGTCTCCTGCGTGCTTTCTACGTCACCGTTAGGACCGTAGACAGCTCAGAGTATTTGGTTTCCGCTTTTTTTGGAACTTCAATCTGGCATTAATAGATGCTTTTCTAAATTCAACATTGCAGCAGATTTGGAATGTGAATCAACCAAAGATGTTTTCAAGGCCATATTGAAAAATTTAGTATGGTCGGGGAAGATTAAAGTGCTCGTCACCCCCCCATTTCCAAAACTGACATGGCACGTATTTGCGCGAGGGAACACCCTTCACCACACGCAGTAATGGGCCTTGTTAGGAAGGTCTGACATTCAGGTTTGACATTCAGCATGACCTCGGCAGAAGGGGGAGAGAGAGCCGTCGAGATCTGAAGCGGGACTCGGTTAGAAGAAGAACTGGACCACAAACAGTGATGGTACTCTCATAAGCCAATGGACGCCATCTACCTCGGAAGCGTGTTGTTTCGTATCGATGTGGCTGCGAAACTGTCGATTAGATGTAAAAACCTCTCCCTGAGGAGCATCGCAGTGCAAATGCTATCCAAAGACGGGTTAGAGCGCTGACAAATTATGTCTTTCACTGGTCACAGGTGTGAGAGCAGCCTGAAAAGCTACTGGACTCCACTTCCACAAATCATAAACACTGGAGCCAAATCCTATTATTGGAAAAACTCTTGCCCACCCACAGCGAAGGAAATCCATGGGGAATTTTGCAGTAATACATGGAAAGGTGCTTTTTAATTTCAAATAAATAAATGGCAGTGCCAAATAAATTACCTCAACTAAACTGTTAAGGTGAGTGAATTTCTCGCGTAGCCAGATTAAATGCAAAGTCAGTAAATGATGCAAATAAATGGGAGAGAACGTGAAGTTGGCTAGGCAACACTGGTTGTGCAAGAGACGCAACCTAACTGGCGCAAATTACTCTAAATTCACGTATTGTCTAAGTTGAAGATATTCAACTTGAGCGAGAAATTTGTGTGATTATAGTGGTATGAGTAGCATCATTGCTACTGGCAGCTATAGTGGCTAGCTACACTTCATACATTGCTCAAACTGCAAGTACATTTCTGAAATTGTGTGTCGAAGTTGAACTCAGAGAAGTGGATGTAATTTAATTACAAATCTTAACAGTGAGAACATACAAACAATCCCATGGTCAAACTTGCGTGGGTAAAGCAAGGTGAAAATTTGCACCATGTTTGATGGAAACACTCCATTAGCCTCATGTGTTTGTTTGGTAGCTATCCATAGTCAAAAACAAACCAAAATGCAACAACCAGACATTTGAACATAGCAATGATAGCTTGGGTTGTATCTAAGCAGTAATAACAGTGGTGGAAGCTAATAGTGAGCATGTTTTTCAACACGTTATGTTGGGACAGAAACAAAAAGTAACATTAACCCTTTTGACACCAGCGCCACGGCTGAGCTATTGCCCCCTGCCTCAGAATTATTGGAAGGGAATTACCGGAATGAAGTATGACCCACCCGGTTTTGATCTGTGATACTGTTAGCACTTGAGTTTGCCGACTGCGCATAGGTCGTCAAATTAGGGCCCTTTGTGTGTCTCTGCACACGCAAGTGCTTTGATCAACCACAGCACCGCCCAATAGAGTAGTGGAGAGAGATTGGAAGCAACAGCCGTTTTCAAGGTGAAATCGTGCCTTAGTATGTTGTGCAATTTCACAAAAAAAGAAAAAGTATCACGAAATCTATAGTGGATGAGGTGGCCTTTTTCAGAGAAATGTCTCTCCTGCTCTTTGAGCGTGGTTTATAGAATTTCGTGTGCTGAAATTGAAAGTTGTCTCATCTTCTTTTTGAGTTGGAACACTTGCACCGTGTCTGACTGGAGCCTGCAAATCTCGTTATCTTCAAGGAAAGAAGGGCTCAGGTTTTTCTTCTTTTGAAGATTGTCTTGTCCTTTCACTGTAATGCTTCGCCTCTGCATAAGTTCTTTCTCTCTTTCTCTCTTTGCGTGCGTGCATGTGTGTGTGTGTGTGTGTGTGTGTCGGCCTTCAGTGGATTTAACAATAGCAGTAACAGCAGCGGGGAGATAAAGATGTGCAGTGGTGCGTCAGAGGCCTAACCATGTGAAGGCCCTGTGTCAGCATGTTGTTCAGTGTTAGATCTATTATTGAACTTTGCCAGCAATTTTTCCCTGGCAGTGGGGCTGGGCACAGTATTGTCTTTTTTGTATGGAAATAAGGAGCAGATGTGCAGCCCCCGAACAGCCCTCTCGACCTCAAGCGGGAGCGTGAGGTGAAAGACGGTCGGGTTGAAAGC
Source organism: Gymnothorax javanicus (assembly GCA_029692085.1). NCBI lineage: Eukaryota > Metazoa > Chordata > Actinopteri > Anguilliformes > Muraenidae > Gymnothorax > Gymnothorax javanicus. The sequence goes on along the minus strand of CM056193.1, from coordinate 183,369,162 downwards.
CGCACTGTGAATACACACTCTTCTCGCACCCGGCTATTCTCCCTACACTGCTTCTGAACGCAGTTCTTCAGCACTTCCTCTCTCTCTCTCTCTCTCTCTCTCTCTCCCCCATCGACCTTTGTTTCACCTGGCTCGCCATATCGCCAGGTGCGGGGTTTTCAGACTCCTGATGAAATGTAACTTCCAGACTGAGCTGCGGGAGGCGCACTTAATTCCCATCCAGTCAATCAGCGTCCCTTCGGGTCTTTTATTACGGGTTTGCTTCGGCGCGCTGTTCGGGGCCGAACTGCACCACGCGCTCTATAAATATCAGCCCAGCGCAGCTTTCTTGGGATTTATTGAAGCGAATGCTAAACCCCACCCGTCAGCAGAAAATTGAGTGGCGCTGGCGTCGGTACAAGGACTGCCTCTCTCGATTATTACACAGACCAGGTCTTATAGACGCGGCGCCATTACCTTAAAAAACAAATCTTTAAATGTGGCTTCAAACTTTTTTACGCCTGCATAATGTATGCGCTCGAGTTTATCCGTACCGCCGAATGTCGAGGCTTGGAGGACAGGCCTTTGTTTTCCTATTCGTATCAATTTTTAACGACGCCCGGCGTGTGCGGAGGGGAGCACATTCAACACATCCAACACAAAAAAATGGAAATAAGCTTCTCAAATTATCTTCTGCTTTGGCAAGAGTTCAGCATTCTGAATATTTAATTACGCTCGTTAGCGCTGCATGAAGCATTTCAATTATTTATTCCACCTTTAATCGGCGCCTTGCATGTTTCTATTCCGCCGAATGAAGTTGTTTTTCTTTTTTCTTACTCCTTTGCCAGTTTTCGCACTTATAAAACAAACACCTGTGGGCCAATCACTGCTTTAACAGTTTATTAGAGAGACTCCCAATCAGAATTTTTTTCGTGTACTTTAATGGGCTAATGGCTCCTCATCTGCTTGAGCTGTTATCACTTGGCAAATAGGGGCTTGAACAAAAATATTGAGAGCTGTATGACATCAACCACCATTCATTGTTTATACGCAGCACTGAAGCGAAAATGGAGGAATGTTTTCCTTTAATTCAGATAAAAACAGGTTATACATCTGTGATTCAAGTCATTTCTCCTGGAGCAGGAACAAGTATGTAAGTGAGCATTTGCCGTAAATTACAAAAACAGATTGTAATAGCTGCTAAATTAGAAGCCCCACTTCTTCTCGGCTTTACGGACCTTGAATTTCCATCTGGCCAAATGGAGATTATTTCCTCTCGTAAGTCTGTTCATCAAGCCAATAATGAAGAGGATACTGTATATCCGCTGTATTTTTCCCATTGCAGTGTAACATCACAGTTTGTGTGATTAGGAGTCTTTACCATCTATTCTCAAGCTGAGGTACCAAATAGTCTTCTGCTGGTAATGGAGAACGCATATCTATCATAAAAACAAAAACGCTTTTCAAACTGTTAATTTCTCGGGTGGGTAGACCACGAGTCTAAGTTTCAGCTCCATTCTTCTTTTTCGGGGTTGGGATTGTCCTGCTCATGCGTGCGCACGGTTTCGCGATTGGCCCAGGCCTAGACCCAGCCCGAGTACAGGCTCTGAGGAGCCTCTTGTTTCGTTTGATTTCCCACCCCCCATTATATTTGGTAGTGTCTGGGCATCCTTGAATGTGTAGGACATCTGTGGGAGTGGACAATAACATTCTTACTCCAAACTTCTCAGCAGATTTCGCTACTTTTCATCAAGCCTAGGATGTGTGACAGAAAGTTGATATGGAGCTCCTGACATTTCTTTGCCGGAAGACCGATTAACGCCGTCGTCTAAGTCCGTGCACTACATCACCACCTAAAAATGGAGGCAAAACTGACCTTTGGAAACTCTATGTGTGGCGACGCTTCTTCGTGTCTTGACGCAAGAGGCAACACAATGTTTTCACCAATTTGACATCGAACCCAGCACTGTTGCCACTGGACGCTGCCATGTTTATCCGGAAAAAACAAGTTCCAGCTAATGGCTCCTGCAATTACTCATCCGAGGTTTGATGAGGAACGAATCGGCTGAGGTTTGCCGAGTGTAACATTCTCTGTTTACAAGGCTTTTTTCCTGGTCTGTTTTTGCTTACTCGTTCCACTGTAGTTGGCCCCAGTGCAGGTCATTCTCACTCCTCTTTCAGTCCAGCCCAATGTAAATTGCGAGTTGAATTTTTTTCTCCGCGAGATATTTTCATTCCCTATGTGGTTTCCCTTTGTCTAATTGTCTCCGTGTATGTTGTTGTTATACTGCGGTATTTGGAGAATCCAAAAAAATTTTGTGGATGAATTAGGTGTTGGGTACGTCGCAAATGAGGTGAGCGGACAACTCGCCCTTGAAGGCTACATTGAGCAGATGCTGACTTTAAATAGCAAGTGATGGTGGCCAGGGCACCTGAATGCTGCGCTGAAGCTTGCAGAAGTTCTCCTCACAAAGCCTGAAGAAATTCGAGGGAATGACGTCACAGTGACATCGTCGATTGATTTTTCTGGAGTCTATGGTTACATGTGAATTACATGGTGTTTGTACATACAGAGAGGAGGAGCAGTCCTGCTTCCAGTGAAAAGCACATGAATTTTGCTGTTGGATTTTGGCTGTAAATATGTGCGCTTGCAGAGCTACAATTGGTGAGGCGTCAGGTCAGTATTTTCTTGTCCTGGCTTGCTTTTGCACTCCCGCGACACCGTGCCCATTCTCAGGCTCTCTGAATGGGTTGTTATCTGCTGGCTGCAGCTCCTCCCTTTCAACGGCCAGACCCTTCTACACGATTTGCAGGGGACAAGTGTCAATACAGCGGCGTTTTCAGTCCGCTCCACCCCACACATTCTCCTTGACTCATCGGCAAACCCCCTCCCCGCTTGCCATCCCCCGACAGCCATTCAGGTCCCGTAACAAATGGGTGCCGACACCGATGAATATTTAACAATGACTGAAGAGTACAAATGGCTTCTCATCCGAAGTCCTAACTGCCTTTGATTCTTCCCTAATAACCCTGGAGGCAATTCCGCATCGTTCCGAATACAGCTTTTCTCCTGGATTTAAAAAAAAAAAAAAAAAGCAATAGCGGAAGGTTCCGGAGACATACTGCGTCCTTGTCTGTGTTCTCCGTTTAAGACGCACTGAAGCCTGACGATGTTTGCGCTCCAGAGACTGGGCTGTAGCTCAAGGCCTTCGCTTTTTCCGTGCGCAGGCAACATTCGCCCAGCCTCACGCATCGCAGAACCCCCTGTACAAACAGCGGGAGCCTGTCAAACGCGACTTTCCCCGCAAACACTGCTGCGTGCCGTCTAATTTTAATAACACTCGCTGCCTGAGTGATGTCACACAAGGGGGAAACCGAGGGCAAATGGCAAGTATCCAGTGCATAATTGATTGTAATCCCGAAAATCGCTTCCTTGTCCTCTACAGTTAATTGTAGAAATAATTTTTTCGGATGATGTCTCCGGCTCGATTTACTGAGACGGCTTGATTACGCTGAAGTGGATGGGGAAACAATGACAGCTGTTAGTATTAGACAAGCACACTGATTTCTTCCCACAATGCACAGCTCATGATTGAGAATTGTTAGCGGAGCCCATTGAAATATTAGTCAGGGGGGCTTAATCACAGCATTTTAATCTCAAAATGGCAGGATACATTTGGGAGGAGTGGGTGGAGGTGGGGGGATTTTGCAATGAACATTAAAAGACAATAAAACAGAGTTTCACATCCCTCAAAATGGCATTAAGATGGCCTATACCTTTAATGGGATTATCACTGCGGTACTGGAGATGGGAAGATGCACTGCAAAAGTGTTCAGAACTGTTCTGCTTTACTGGATCATTTGTCACCAGCTGCGTGAGTGATGCTGGTGTTGTGTGCCTGTGTGTCATCTGGCCCAACCACAGCAAAATTACTCTGAAACAACTACTATAAAACTACCAGGAAAGCTTTATTGAGCATTTTTGCTGGTAGTTGTATTCCTGTCTTTCTGGTTTTCTGTTTGTGCGCAATTCTTGTGAACGCGGCAGCATCGCAACCTTTTAAGATGCATCTTTCAAACTTCACAGATGAATAGTTGCGATAAATAGGAAGGCTGAGTTCGAAGAGGGGTTTTTTCTGAGCTGTACAGTTGGCAATGTCTGCTTCGCTATTGCGGCTGGTGCGATCCCAGATGGTCTGTAGTTAAATATTTGAAATATATACTGCTGGTACTTTTTAAAGAGAGGAACTGGTAGGCTTCAGGGTACAGTAAAGGTTCGCGACTCGCCTCCCGGCAACATCGACAGAAGCCACACTTCGGAACAGAGGACCAACTCCGGGCGAGAAGATGCTTTTCTCATAATGACAGCCGCTACAGCAGCTATTCGCCTGGGGAAAAGCACAGAACAAATATTTGTTACTTTTCTTTAATGTCTACCTCTTTCTCTCTCACTGCGAGTAATGGGAACTCCCTTGAGGAATGGAGGAGTCAAGCCTATTCTAAGAAGCTTATACGCATTTTTTTTTTGTTTCATTTTGCCTTCAGACAGAATATATTAGACCAGTGGCACAGCTGATTATGGACTGAGTCCTTTAAATATCAAATATCTCCCGTTTAAAGGGAAATAGAAAACTCAGGAAATTTTAAGGAAGCTATTTGACTTAACCTATTGTATTCTGCGTGGATGGAAGAAGATAAAGACAGCAAAAACATTTAATTGCTGTTGAATTACATTACATTGGTCGCTATGGTAACAGTAACATCTTGAAAATATCTTTTTGCTCTCCTGGTCTGATTTTTTTTTTTTTTATGCTAATATATTCAACTTTTGTAAGAATGTAGCTCAAATAGATCACACAGTATAAAAAGCAGCAGAAGGAAGTTTCCATGTTTTTATTTGTGAATTTTAATTAATTTTCTAATGTTACCCTTACTTTTTACTGTGTCAAATTGCTCTCTGCTGAAAACAATAGAAAGCTAAGTTCCAAAGTTTGTTTCGTCCCTTCAGTGAACGAATTTTGAGATGGCCGTTTCAAATTTTCATGCTAACTGCCCAGTTTCTTCCAAGGTTGAGCAACTGTACCTGTGTTCTTGGACTTTTGCTATTTTGAGGGTTCTACCTCAATTTTAACGCTTATTTTTGGATACAGTTTTGCTTCAATTGCAGTTGCTATCTGAGAGAGAAGCTTGACAAAGTGAAGAACAGTGACTGAGGATGGTGGTTGTGGACATGCAATGTCATGGGCTTCACCGATGGTCAGCTGGGAAACAAGTACGAAAATTAAACTGAAGTAAGGACTTGGAAAAGGCAGAAAGAATAACCTTTGGGGGGGGTCCAGTGTGAGTGCGAGTGCATGAATTAAAATCCTGAACTGGGACTAATTCAGGAATAAAAAAAAAATGACAATGAATTCCAGACCTGCTGCCCAATGCTGGGTGATGCTGTAGCCATGTGTGATCATCATTTAAAGCAGTTAACGACAGTCGGGAATCAATAGCCAGAAATGACTGAGAATCGACGCAACACATACCCAAAGAAGAGCCGCTCGATCACTTCCTGGGAGGAAACGACACTTCCTGTGTACAAAACGGCAGAAACAGCCTTTTCTCTGACCTCTTGTGGCCCAACCCACCCTTAGCCACTTTTGAAAGCACCCTATTTCACCTCCTCTCTCCCTCTGCTGGCTGGCTTTGCTGGACCTGACTTCTTGCCTCAAGCACAGCTCTGGATTCCATTTCACGTCACATTTACTATTGATTTTCTCCCTGCAGCATTCGAGTCGCGGGGCCCGATGGAAAACCGCACCAATCAATGTCTGGCAGCCCGAGCTTTTCATTCCTCGCTAGGACTCCGGCTTTTGAAAATGGGGTGGGCGAAAAAAAAAAAGTCAAAAACTTACTTCTTCCACAGAATTTGAGTGTCAGAATGTCTTGAGAAAAATGGCCGAAAAGCTCGTCATGCAGGCAGTTGTCCTTGAGAGAAATCTATTTCGTTTCAGTTTTGAAAAATTATTTTCTCCCATTCCTGTCATTTTTCATTCTGTGGACAAGTTGTATATTTCAGAAATGGTCTTCACTCACTAGTTGAGCTGAAAACATCATCCTGCCTGTCACTTGCGTGAAGGCAGCACTTATCTGTGTGTAAATGAGTTAGCGTACGGCTAGCTCTGGTACCTTGCGAGTACAGTTCTATGGCCTTCTCCCAGAGGAGAGAGTCCTCCATTTTGAAAAAAAAGATTTGGTGCATGTAGAATAATATTCAGAGACATGCTATTGTGATGTATTCAATGAACTGAAATCAGGGTTTTTCCATCTCAAACCATCAGGGGCTTGAATGCCCCTTTCTGGAACCGCGGATGCTCAATGTAAGTAGAGGAAAGGCAGATCCATTTTTTGAGGATTGGGCTTTGCCCAAGGTTTTGAAGCCGTTTTAAAGAGCCTATCCTTATGTTCTAGGAAGCAGAGATGACATGCCTACCTTTGAAATCTACTGCCCTCTGAAGAGCGCAGGTTATCTCGGACACAGCCTGCATTTACTGCCGAGCGTGTTTGTAAAACCAGCCTCTCTGGGGGAGGCTAACGCTTCGGTCAGGTTTTACCTTAAACGAAGTGTCCGTATTTTGAGCATTAACCGACACGCTCTGTTAGTGTGGGTATATATGAATGTGCCCCGAGGTCCTCCTCTGGTCTAATGCCTTGCAGCTCGGCCATAAATAAGTCTGGTTAATGAAGCAAAGACAAGTTTTACCTTTGTGCTGCATCACATAGTGTTTGCCAGCCACTGGCATTAATGAAGAATGTTGTGCAGACCTCAAAAAAGAAGAATATAATTCCTTTTCATTTTGGCCTGGGGGGGGGATAAGACGAATTCTGAGGATAAAATGGCCTGTCTGCTGCATTTAACCTCCCCATTGCTTACCCCTCTAAGTCACAACACTAAAACAGGCATTCTGCCCGAGCTTTCGGTTGCCATTTAGCGCGATGTATGGAGCAGGCCGAGCGTGTATTGCTTGTCACTCGATTAACAATACAGAGCCTTACCAGCACACAGTGTATTGTTACGTGGAGAGACACGCTGCAATCTCGCCGAGCTCGAATTGTGTTCAGAAATTCCACGGCGAGCTGCTCATTCAATAGCGAGGAATTCCTTCGCTCAAGTGTGTGCAAATAATTGGAAAGACAAATGTGTCATGGGAGAAAAGATTGCCCCAGGTTGCAGCTATCGCATTGGATTAGGGTGTTGATGGAGGAGCAGAATAAGAATGCGCTTGTTTGAGTTGTTGAAATACACGCCTCCGAGCTACCGCGCCGACGTCAACCTCAAGGAGAGATTGGAAGAGTCTTTTGCCAGTAAACACAGCCGGGCACATTTTTTCACATTATCGCGCGAGGCCTGTGATTGAGAGTACAGGTGGCTCAGTGTTTCCAGCTTCTTTTTCCTTTTTTTTTTTTTTTTTTTTTTTGGAAAACAAATGAGTTTTTCTTACAAGCACAGGGTTTTCATTCCCATGGGGCTGAGCCTGTGGACGGTGTGGTACTGCAGAGATGCAGCCATTATTCACTGGCCTGGTAAACTTTCGCTTACATCATAATCACGCCAAATCTGAAGCAGCTGCGGAAAATTGGAAGTAAACAATCACGTCTGCACAGATGCTGTAAAATAAGTGATCTAACTATGCATGGCACTGGAATAACTAGCATGCACATTGTGTTCTGAGTTGCACTCAAGACGAGTTGATATAAGGTAAGTTGTTATTTATGAAGTTATTTATTTATTTCAGCCTTTATTGTAACAGGGAAACCCATTGAGACCTAGGTCTCACTTTTGACGGTGCCCTGTTTGCAAACTTGGGCACATTATTATAAAAACACAAAGAAAAATACAATATAATAAACAATAAAAATCATCATGTAACAATACATTTAATCCATTCCACTGACAGTCCTTTCAGATCTTCTAATAAATTCATTTTGGTGCACAGGAAGTGAGTCGGGAGGGCTCAGTCAACTGCTACTAGTAGCTATAAATTAACTAATCCATTGGAGACCAGTGAATTTAGGTTTTTGAAGGAGCGTCGAGTCGTCTTTTCTTCTTTTTTTCACGCATTTTTAAATAAGATTCTGGTGACGTTGCATCGAAACAGGCCTCATGCATGCACCAGTTATTTCTTGATTTAGATTTTTATTGAAATGTTATCAAAAGGCCCAACAGGAGGGGATGGGGTTGTACCCTGTTTGTGGACAGTTACTTGAAGTGCAAACCAGTGGAACATATGACTGTGTAATTGATGATTTTATTAAATGCATAACTTGAAAAATTAAAAGGGGAAAGAATTAAAAAATATTGTAGTCACCGATGTATAACGAACACCAGGATCAAATGTAGAAATATTTTAAGATTGTTTAGAGATGTTAATGAATAGGCTAAACGAGCGGAAACATTTATATTATATTATTACTATATTTATATTATATTATATTATATTATATTCAAAAACAAACTTTACAGAGACCTCATAAAATTTAGAAGGAAGACTGCTGAAAAGTGCAATAAAGTTTTGGAAAATAATTTGGCAATCATAATGGGATTAGCCAAGAAAGAATATAATAATAAAATGTGAAAATATGTTTATTACAGGTACTTAAAAAATTCTAAGCATTGTAGAAGGAAATAAATCCGCATTCACAGGTCTTCCCAGTCGTGTCATTAATGATAATGATAAGGTTATAAGAAAGCATGTATGAAGTTGGTGAATTAATTAAAATGTTGGGGCTAATCCTCCAAATTAGCGGTGGCCAAAGAGAGGGCGGCTGAAAGGGGCGAAGTAAAGTGTTGCAGTCCATGTGTCTTTGAGAGCTGAATGAAAATGAGTTTAGATCCATTGTACTAAAATCCAAAAATATGACATCAGCTAATTGCGATGGGATCAAAACCATTATGGTGAAAAAAACTGTAATCAACTAAGGAGTGCATAATTAAACACTCCATTATGAAAGTTGTAGTTTCAGTCCTTCTTTTCATGGAGGTTATTCCACTCTTTAAAATGGGAGATGAACACCACATTACTGACCACAGATCTGTGACTTTGCTTTCGCAATTTTCCGAAGTGCTTAAAAAGCTTTGAACAAAAAATATTGTTCTTGAAAACAATTACTTGTGGAGTGAGTTTCGGTATGCTTTTCAGACAAGGTGATCTACACCTTTTGCATTAACGAAAATGATATCTGAAATTACAGAGAAAATAGAAAGTACATATTGCAGAATGGGAGTATTTGAAAAAGCATTTGGTACCATAAATCATACCATCTTAATGTCAAAATTACATACATATGGTGTGGGAAAGGGCTGCTGTTTGGGTGACAGACAAGACGATGTACTATTTTATAGTAATGAATCTGTGTATGAGGATTAAATACGGAGTCCCACTGGGCTCAGTTTTGAGGATTAAACTTCCATTTTATATATCAATAGTGTATGAAGTGTCAACATTATTGCTTTTTTTGTTGTTTGCTGATGAAATATTTTTCTTCCGTTCAGGAGATGAAATAAAAAGCTTTAATGGGAAGCATTCTATGAAGTGGCCAAATTTAAAAGTTGATGAGTTGTTATAAAATTTTAGGTGAACTAAATCTCTGGTTTTTGTCCTGTAAAAAGGCATGTTTGCCTGTTTTTACGTGAATGGAGATTAAATTGAAAGTGTACTTAGCACATGTAAAAAGAAAGGTGTCCCAGAATATATATTTTTTGTATGCAATACAGATTATAAGGCAATGCAGATTTTGTACTATTTACTTATTTTGTCATATTTTAAGTACTGTGCAGAAGTGTGGAGATACATGAGCAGCATAATGCCATCATTTATGTTTCTGAAAAGGGCAGTGAGAATTATTAATACAGTGAATACTCAAAGATTTAGTTAAGTTACTGACATTAGTTATATTCAAGGCTAAAAGCAGAGTATTACCGGAAGACAAACAAGAGTTTCTTTTTTTTTAGTTCACAGGAAGAGGACCATAGAGAGAAATTTAATTTTGGATATCAATAAACGGGGACAAGTTTAAAGCAGATGTGTATTTCTGTGGTTGATGCCATACTGTGGGGTACTTTACAAAATGATGTAATGATTTGTATAAGTATCTTTGAATTCAAGAAAATGTTTTAAGAAAGAATTATTATTAGGTAACGTGAAGTTTTTTGGTAATTATTGTGTATGGCTTTTGATTTTTTTCCCTTAGTAAATGGTAGTTAAGTTACTGTAATTGACAGACCATCTATTTCCTTATTTATGTTCTGAGCAAATGGCTGGCAAAATGAGATTTTTCTTCTCCCTGCTGATTTTCATTCATGGAAATAGACCCAAAAGGAGCAAAGAGTTCAATAGAGTCTTGTTTAGATTTTTTTTTTCTGGAGCTGCGCATAGCAATGAAATGAAATTAAATGTTCTGGACCTATGACGTGTCTGCTACAGTCAACCTCTTGCCACTGTGTTGCAACAACTTGAAAGGAAGAGCCGCACAGGGCTTGGTGGATAAGATAAGATATGTGCTCGGGCCAGGTCTAGGCCTGGGCCAATCGCGAAACCACGCATGAGCAGGACAATCGCGACCCCGAAAAAAAAAAAAGAAGAAGAAGAACGGAGCCGAAACTTAGACTCGTGGCCTACCGGCCCGAGTAATAAGATACACTTTATTGAACCCCTCTGCATTTGACCCATCCTATAGTGAGGAGCAGTGGGCAGCCACAGAGCAGCACCAAGGGACCAACTCCAGTTCTAAAGCTAGTTCCTTGGCCAGGGGTGCTGGTAGGAGTGTTCCTGTAATGCATGTTTTTGTGGGTGGGGGAAACTGGAGTACCCAGAGGAAACCCACGGGAACACAGGGAGAACATATAAACTCTACACAGAAAGGCCCCTGGCCGGAATTAACCCATGACCTTCTGGCTGTGAGGTGACAGTGCTAACCACTACGCCACCGTGCCACTGATAAGGACTGTGTCTGAGCAGGTTTTGGCCACTGGCGCCACAGAGCAAGGTGCAATTGTCGACTGTTTCTATAAGGTGGCTGGGAGGTTCATTCAGATTAAAGTGCTCATTTCATTGCTCTCTTGTGACTCCGGCTAGGGCCTTGATTGCCTGTTGAAGCTGAAAATGAAAGGTTTTACCTCGACTCCACACTTGTAGCATGGTTACATCCACTGAGCAAAAAGAAGTTGCTGTATGGTTCTCACGGGTACCCTGAATTCTTGTTTTCTCCACAATCATCAGTGAAGATGATTCAGAAACATGTCTGCTGATGGAACAGGGTTATGGAAATGTGTGTTTGACCCAGTTCTGGTTTCCTAATGTTTCCCTAATACACAAAAATAGTGTTGCGGTCTGTGCTCTCGGTCTTAAATTTTTGGCTCTCTTTGCCTGCATTTGCCATGATGGGCCCTTCATTGTGCTAAATGTGCTTCTGTGATCCCTTGTGATATATTCCCAAAGAAGAGAAGGCTGCGTGATTTGCTTTATTATGGAGATATGACTTTCACACAGGGGCATGTGACACGTTCACAAGAAGCACTGGGGTATGTATTTTTTTTTTTTCCAAAATCTGCAGAAATATTATCAAAATGGGTGAAAGGTGTGTGCTTTTTCTGGTAGTTGTGACCCTCTAAATTAAAAACAAATCAACAAAAACCTTTGATGACATTCCCTTCATTGTGCTAAACTTTCTTCTGTGTCACCATTCAGTATATTCCAAGTGTTACACGCTTTATCTTGGAGATGTGAGTTTCACCGTAGCACGGACGAACAGGCTCGCAAGACCCAGGGGAGTTTGGGAAGAGTGGAAGTTGCTGCCTGCCTTATGTGGTCAGAATGCCACACAGACAGAAGAACTAGCTGTAACTTCAGATATTCCCCACTTTTTAAGGTCCTGGAAGGGTGAAGGGATCGCATGCTATTGGTATTGCTTTCAAAAGGTATTTTCCCCGGACACTTAAGGAAGATAAAGGCGAGGAGGCCAGGTGCGCAGGGTCAGCTATTCTTGAAAATCATTGTATGACGGCCACCTGCTGCGAGAGGATCGTATTTGGTCCATATCGACCTGGAAGACTGCTGTAGACACTTTTCTTTTTCTTTTTTGCAAAGCTGAAATTAACCACCAGGGCACCAGCTACTTCCAGCTCCTAATGAACACTGACTATTACGGTGCTCAATGTTCCAGCACCTGCCTCCTGAAGGAAGCGGTGATATTGACGCAGCAGTGGTACAATACAATAGACCGACAATTCAGGTACCTCAGTCAGACCGAGGGTACTGAGCGGAAAACCCGCGAATGCCAGTCCTGTGCTGTACATACATACAGACAGATCAAGCAATTCACATTCTCCGTTATTATTATTCCATTCAAACCATAGAACTCTCAAGCTCTTCAAAGTCGACAAATAGAGGCGTAATCTCTCAAACTCCTTTTGTGACTCCTGAAAATGGAAATTTTGAGCCCAGTTTCAAAACCGTTGCCTTTTTATGTTATCGCAGTGCTTTGTTCGCTTCTTCTGTCCTTCAGAGAGAAATGTTTGTGAGCTGGCGTCAGGAAAAAAGTGGGTGGTTTTGAGTCACGGTGTAGACCTCTGTCGCATTTAGCACAATAGAGGACTGAATGGGGGAATGAATAAATCCCGGCTTTAATTCAAAATTTATTTTTATCATTTAATTTAAAATTGACCTGTTTTCCTTTCATTATGTGGCTTTTCATTGTCAATTACGGCTCTAATACGCTAATATACATAAAACCAATTTAGAGCACAATGAAAACATTATTCCTGTACGGGAGGCTCTATAATGACATTTTAATTTGAACCCAATTATTAATTTGTTGAAAGTCAATGCTGGCTTAATGGTGTCAGCGCAGTTATGACAGCGAGGACAAGTGGTTTTCAAAAGGTTAATAGATATTATGCAAAGTCATTTCCATTGTTGATTCTATTGTGGGAGGAAGTGTGTGCGGAGGTGGTGTAACGCTCAGCTGGGATATGGATGGCGTCTGCCTGGCAGACAGAGCGGTCACCTGTGGAGGGCCGAGCCCCTGTTCGGCAGGGCAGTATATCAGAGAGAGAGAGAGACAGAGAGAGGAGTTTTAGAAGGGAATCACCGCAGTAGGGAGGTCATGAGATGATATAGAGTGGAAGGTTCCGGAGTGAGTCCTTGATAACAATCTAAATTATAAAGGCGGTGAGCGAGAGGCGCTCCTTGCCAGGCAGATCCATTCGTTTCCTTCAAGGAGAGATGGCCGCCGGCTCGTGCTCCGACTCGCAGTAAAGAACAAAAGACGGCGGGTGGTGGAAGTTCTCCCAGACGCGGGCAAAAAGCGACAGCGCCGACTATCCTCCCTCTCCTCGTCTATCTGTGCGACGCGCTCGCTCACTTACTCATTGTTTTCCTCCGCGATACCTCGGAGAAATTCTTTGTCGAGCAACATGTTTACATCTCTCCATGAAGAAATTCCGCAGCCAGACAGCTTGGAACGCAATGAAATGTTCTTTGTTTCTTGCCGATGGGCATATCTGCTGTAATTGTTCCAGTTTTTTTATCTTAATTTCACTTATATTGTCTTTTTCTGGCTTGCAAAGGCCCAACACATTAAAGTATCCCCGCATTCTGTTGAAAATGGGTGATGCGTCATCAATTATCTCAAATTGGAAACCTCACTCCCAGAAAGAGCACTTTCACTGCAATAACCAGCATATTCGTTATCGGAATGAAGTATAGTTTGAATAGGCAGTTTGACTGATACAGGAGAAATCCAGCGCTTTGGGCTTGTGACTCTGTGTCAGAATGAAGTCAAGACAGTGCCCTTTAACCTATTTAGCCATATGTGACATTGTCTTTTCTGTCATTACCGTACTGAAGAACAGGGAGAGCATCGCAGCTCTTACAGCCCTTGCTGGAGGACAATGTTGCTGAGCATGCACAGTCGCAGCTGAGACTAAGATTCTGTGCTGGCGGGGCTGACAGTGCTGGGGGAAACTGTAGGGCCACAGTGGTGGAACCATCTCATCCAGGGTACATTTCCCAAAACCTTAGTTGCTAACCAAGCAGGCTCAAATTATGTAAGTTACTAGCATAACAACTAAGCTTTTTGGAAATGTACCCCAGCACGAGAAATGGGCTGCAGGATTGGATATACATCAGTAGAGGTGTATAAGGAGCATGTGCCACTTTGTGTCATGCTATGAGCTACAATCGAAATCATGCTATGATGCCGATTATATATGTGAAGATAGTCTGCTTACGTTTTCCTTGGTAACTGTTGCCCCATTGAGGTCAAGGTCACCTGCTGTGGATATCTCAAAAACTTGATGAATCTCTGCAAAATTGTCTGGTAGACTGGTATATGGCACACTGGCCTCTTGGGAACATAGCTTAATTTAATATTTTGGCTGAATTACCCTTTTAAAATTTCCAATGTAAATTTTGTCCCATGGAGGTTCGTTGTTTCAGGGTCACCTGCTGCGGGTATCTGAAAAATTTGATGAATCTCAGCAAAACTATGTGGTGGGACTGGAAGATGGCACTCTGGTCTAGTGCGAACATAGCTTAATTTAATATTTTGGCCGAATTGCCCTTTTGATTTCATTCTTTTATGTTCCAAGAAAAAAAAATTGTGTGCAGTGGTTGAAACTGAGACAGACGATGCGGACAGATGTAGGGGACGTTGGAGCCTCGGATGAGTTCAGAGAAGATTTACTGGACCAAGGGAGCAATCTTCAGACAAGTAAATTGGCATTTAAAGCCCGTCACTGACAATAACGCCCTACATCTCACAGAACAATATACAGGCGTCCAAAAGCCATTACAGGGTCGGTAGCAAACTAAAATTGTCTGAAAGTAATAGCAGGACAGCTATGTGATTGTGTGTAGCAATCAACTGGAACCAGTTTCATTCCAGAACATTCCCCCTAAATCCTTTACTCTCACACGGCCTGTGTCACTGAGTGAAATTTGTCATTAAACTGATGATTAACAAGTGCTTATTAATTTTGCTTGTGAGGGCTCAATAACGGTGTGTTGGCACTGATTTCCGTATGATTTGCCAGCTAAAAATGACTTGGAGGAAACAGCTCAGCGATTCCTCTCATGAAATGATGTTGTCCCATCTTATTCGAGCAGGCTTTACCCTCAAGTGATCAGCCACTGAAGTGCTTTGGTGTGTCTCCTTACGGCCCCCCCTTGGAAGAATCCACACCATGGGTGTGCCTCAGTTTTTCTCAAATTCTTGGCCTGGATGGGATAGCACTTCGAGGATCGTTAAAATGAGGAAAATAAGAGTATGTTAGCCTCTGTTCCGGTGTTTGCGCACTTTGCTTTTATACACGCGGCTGCTGCTGAATCAGGACTGGCGAGCTCGGGAGATTCATGAGCTGTCATCTGACTCCCCTCACGCTGGAGGGAAATCTCAATCATGGCACAAATTGAATCCTGAGATTCATTGCGGATGTAAAGTAGAAGGGCTCTTTCCGCTTCAGTGGGCGTTCAAAGCTTCGCAGCAACACAGAGCATCTATTTAAGCCCCTTGTGTCCTCTGCAAAGGACGCATATACAATATTTAATAAAGTCCTGTGTTCTTGATTCATTTTTCATAAGTTGTGCCTCATTTAGATTTGAACAGTGATGGGAGCTGTCTTGGCAGTAGCTGTACTTCTTTCTTTCACTTTTGGCTTGTTTATTTATTTATTATTTACATTTATTTATTTATTTTGGTGACGGGCGATGCACGAGCATTCTCTTTGTGCCATTTTCAGCCGTAGTAGCCTGTACTGAGTGGTCCATGGCCTGTTCTGAACACCTGCCGGGCCCGTTTGGTCAAAACGTGAGGGCTCAACGTGTTCTGGGAGGTGATGTTTTTTAAAAATAACCCCACTTGTCAAATTGATGTTACAACCATTTTGTCGTCTGCTGCGCCGTTTAGCATAGCGGAGCGCGTCTTATTTTCATTTAATTTATGCGCCATCTATCCGTGTCGGGGCAAGGCTTTTGTGTACGTCGTGTTCCTCTCTTCCACGCTCACCTTAATGCTAATATATTTTGGCATCAGCAGCTCACGCAGTCGGTTCTCATTACGGCCAAATGCTGCGCGAATCGGAGGTGTTATTGCAGAAGATCCAGATCGTGCTTTTTCCAGACTGACAGACGGCATTAGCATCAAGCGAGGTGCTCCCGAGGCACAAAAACGCACCACACGCATCTGTGTTAGCATTTATCACGCGCCGCTCGGGCGTTTTGTAGTCACCTCACAGCATCATGTTGCCCGACAGCTGTTTTCCACATGCATCTGCTGACAGTTGGGTGGGCTGTAATTATAAGTTCTTGTTTTCGTGTAGTATGACTTTACGAAGGGTCTCAATGTAGGAGGGTTTTTTGGGGGCTGGATTAGGGGGAATTTGGTGAGAGTATTTACTATGAGTCACTTTAATCCGGCGATAACACCACTAAAAAGCTTTTCGAGGAGCATCGACTCTGACGCTATCGAAGCAATGAAGTTCACGGTTTCAGACAACACAGTTGTTTTGAAGCACGGAAGACTGCTGGTGAATACATAACTGCTTTACTATACTGACCTTTAAAGCTATAACACTGCTTGCTCCGTCGTGCATTACCTCTTGTGTTAAGCGTGATGCATCGGACTCCCTAGCCTGCTTTTGAAGTAAAGGGGCCCAGATTTAGAAATGGAGGTCGATTGAAGAACAGCTGACATCAACTTAAAAAGGACAGAAAACTGTAAACTGTAATGGCTGTTTCAAATTAAAAATACTTTTATTGAGTCTGTTAGTTTGCTGTCCTCAGCACAACACGGCGGTGTAAATTTTTATGGATTACATTTTTCTTGATGGCTGGCAGTTGGAAGGCTGGGTTATTAAAACTGTGAAATTTAAGTCCAGTTTTACGCCAGGATTTGGCCACGGTAGTTCATTACATAAATAAACTTGCCCTATATTGTTATTGAACTTTTGCACTTCTTTGACTAATCCATCAAAATGTACCCTGTGCTGTTCAGAATGTTTTTCAATACATGTTAGATTTGAGTGTTAAGTTGTACATTCAGACTGGTGGCAATCGATTTCCATTTCTTGGCAGACAGCACTTGAGTGTAGCATTATAGCATCTGTGTGTGAACAGCACTGAGCAGCTTGGACCAGCGAGAGGCCCATCATCATTAGTAGCTGCAGTGTCTTTCGAGAAAACATTGACATATGATGTATAACTGATCATGGAAATGAAATACTGTGGCTCTCATGCTTAAGGAGAAATGTCAGGTGCATATAATATGAACTTTCGGGATAGATGTCTGACTCGTACTGTATTTTAACATTTAAAACGGACATGAGAAAACGTGAGGTGATTCTCGTGTTAAATTTGCGGTATTCTGCTTTGTATCAACGTGGACCAAAACTTTTAACGTTGGTGAAGTGTTGTCATCAGTCCTGGGACAGATGTATTTCATTTCTCCTAGCTGGTCCTCATCCATATATTCATAAACTGAGGGATTACAGCGTTTGTGAAGTGTCTGTCAGTGTTTTTGCCCGGGTCTGTTGGACCCTCTGAGTGGCTTTTTGACCGACTGCTCTCCCTGGGGCTCAAGTCAACCGGCCAGACCATAAATGACCTCCAGAAGGACACTTTGGGGACTCTGCTGGCTGGTGCCTATAGATCTCTGTTATAGTGATGTGTTTCATTGGGAGTAGACTTTGATTGGCCTGCTACACCGTGTGGCACAGTGAGTAGAGCTGTTGCCTCATAGGGAGAAGTTTGTGGATTCGATTCCAGCCTGGGGCCTTTCTGTGTGGAGTTTGCTTGTCCTCCCCGTGTTCACATGGGTTTTCTCCGGGTACTCTGGGTTCCTCCCACAGTCCACAGACATGCATGTCAGGCTAATTGGAGACAGGATATTGCCCATAGGTATTAGTGTGTGAGCTAATGGTGTGTGAGCTCTGCGATGGATTGATGGACTGTCCAGGGCGTATTTCTGCCTTTGGCCAATTACACAGTGGGACATGTGACCTGTGACACTGCCCAGGCAGGAATAGGCTAGTTAGATAACGAATGGACGAATGCATTATCTCTTAGACTGCTTATCAGATATCTATAATAAGTACATGTATAACAGCACGCAAACAAAAGACCCCGATTCCCTGGCCTGCCTAGTTACAGTGTGACAATATGACACCAGACATTACTCTCCATGTAAGTGTGCTTGAATTATGTCCCTCATAATTATTGTCCTGCTGCATGTCGCCTTACATCGATCATTTCTTTATATGAGACTTAGAAAGAACTGTAGGTCTGAATTTTTCCCATATCGATGAAAACGGTTGGTGTGTATACCAGTCAAGGAAGCAGTACCTGCAATTGAGAAAAAAATGGTTAACTATTCTGTCGCGGCACCATGGTCCCTGATACTTTTCGATTGTGGGCCAATTTTCAGGCTGGTTGACCCTATAGGGGCTGACTGTGACCCTGGAGCCTTCTTGCTGATTATAGGCTTTTCTCTGAAGAATTGGTAAATTGGTGCCTTTTTCTGTAACTGTCCAGCAGCCGGCTGATCCAATTACATGGGTAATGGTCTGGGGGGAAGGAGCCCATTCTGTGACCTGGGGAGCGCACCTTGTGCCTTAACAAGGAGCAGAGATATTGCAGTGTCTGTACAGTGTCTACCCAATACTGTGGGCAAAACACGCATTTTCGGTTTTGTAAAGTTTTATGTTGTCACTCAGAGTCGAGATGAATATTGAGTCATTCCATCTCATTTCAACAAATCTGAGAACATTTTGTTGCATGACCTCCTCTGATTATCTCCAAACTTTTTTTTCTAGCTTTTCCATTATGAGAATAGATTACGTGCAAAGTTTTAACATCATATGATAGCTATTTTCCAAATAATAAAATATTTTAATCCCTATTTTCCCACTCGAAAATTGACATTTTATGTAGAAAGGCCTGATTTTGGAAGATAATACGAGGAACTGATTGATGATGTAGACTTACAAGTGATCTGAAGGGTTGAAACACCTTCAATTGAGAGCAGAAAAAGGATTTTTGAATGAATATACTCATTTCTCTGTGGCTTAAGGCAATACAAACATATGGTGAAAATGGCATTTTTCAAGAATTAAAGCATTTTTTTCACAAGTTTAAATAACTAACAAGATTTTTATGTTGCACATATCTCAAAGTACCTTAAAATTTCTCTCTAACATAAAAATATCCAAGAGCTAGCTAGTCTTCCTAGACCTCAAAATGATGCTTATTTACGAAACAGACTGAAAAATACCATAGATATTTAAACACAGAAACCAATGTGGGACATGGAGTAGAAACACAAAACTTAGTCTTTATAACAAAAAACATCTGAAAAATTGATGTCTCAAGTATGGACATTGTTTTTAGAATCTTTCATGGCCAATTTAACTGAGAAATACAAGATGTTTTTATAGGAAGTCTAACTAATATATATTGCATTCATGAGCAAAGTGTTGCCTTAGGACCCATGTAATATATGTAATATGTGCACAGCTCATCACATTACTATTACTGTCCTTTGAGCTGCTTGAATTTCTCTGTAATCAGGTCACCATCTGCACCAGATATGTGGTACTGCCCACCACAATGTGTTGAAGGAGTAAATAGTGAAGGAGATGAGAAAACAAGTTGTCATTTTGAACAAATAAAGTCAAGATATATAAATTTATGTGGAACAAGTTTCATTACCATGGGTAACTGCCCACATGATGAACTTGCCAATCCAAAATTGGCAAAAAAGTGACTTTTTCAGCTAGGACCCTTTTCAGGGTCTCCTAACTATGCTATTATGCCTTGGGTACAGTCAATCTTCCTTGTACTGACAGACCTGTCCTCAAATAGAAGGAATACAGCACAATTTAGCCTCTGTAAGGGATCCTGGCCTCATAGGGGGCCCTCGAAATCAGAATTTTTGATTTTCACCAATAAAAATTTTCATATTTGAGAGGCCAGTATCTTGAAAATAAAAAGAGATAGATAAATTTTGACAAGAGATTCTGAAAGCCTGTACCTAAATAACACCAAATAGCCATTTTCAGCCCATACCTATGATTTTTTCCAAAGATTTTGGCTTCCAAAGTCCCTATAAATTAACTTTTGACAGCACAAGCTCCATGGTATTATGAACCGCAGGCAGGGGCTTATCCATAGAAAAGGCATTGACACTTTAGGACTAAAAGAGTGAAAAAAAGATTTCTCTCGACTGTCAGTTTAGTTGAGCCTGGGGCTGACGCTTGGGCATGGCCCTCGATTTTTGGGGGGCCATATCTTGGAAACTCCTTGGAGTAGGACCCTAAAATTGTGCATGTGTTCATTATGAATATAGAGGTACTACCAAAATAGATTTGAGCCAAATCTGAGTTGGTGACCGTGGAAGATTCTTGTTCTTTGGTTGAGTTCATATGGAATGACCCCTTAGCTGTTGCATATCTCTGGCACAAGAAACAAATATGAAAGTAAGTTCACAAATACTTCACACATATTAGTTCCTCCAAAAAAAATTCGAACCCCATACCACATGTCCCACATCATGCACTTTTAGATGCCTGAAGTTAGGCTATTTTGGGTCTATGCCTGACTTCACTGGCCTATAAATCAATAACTTAGCTTTATTTCAATGTTTTAAACCTTTTATCTTATGCAACTCTCATCAGGAAAGAAGAAAATGTATCCTTACAATGTCTTTTCACAAGAATAAGCCATAGAATATAAAAATGTAAGACCCAAAATAAAATAAGCCATAGAATGAAAATAAAGTCGCCTTATCTTGTGAGGGAAAAAAAAATGAATAATAAGGACGTTTAGGGAAATTCCACAGTCCAGTAGTAATTGATTTTCATACATTTCTATACTTTTCTCACCAAAAGAGTAAAAATTTTGGAAGGAAAAAAAATTCTGACCTTGAAGGAGTTAGAATTGCTTTTTTTCTTTCAGTAATTTAAAACCCCAAAAATTTAGTTTAGACCAACTATGGGTATCAGATTAGGTCATTACTCCTTGTTCTGTATGTATATCACCATAATACTTTGCATTTGCTCATTAAATTACCCAAATAATGCCCAAAAAAAAATTTGAGGAGGATCTGAGAAAGTGGTGCAACAACCATTTGTTGAGTTGACATGGAATGATTCTATTTTCCATCTTGTGTAACCTGTCCTGCTTTCATGGTCTTGAAGCTCTGTGTATCACTTAAGGTTAATGCTCACCATTTACAAATTAGGCTTATTTTTGCGAATTCTTCCATCATGTCCCATTGAGAAATTGCACTTTTGGAAGAGCTTTCTTGGTGGTAACCTTTGCATGGTATTCAAAAGGTTCTTGTTAAGAATTTGAACAGCGGGAATGATTGCGGTGACGACGCAACCCGCAGATTTCCTTACAAGTATGGGTAAGACAAGCTAGCCAGGTAAAATTTTACATTGCTGGTCCATTTTTTCCTCTTTCCGACATGCCTAGTGTATTGTTAAAGCCACCCCATTTGGGCCAAGATGTGTTTTCGGTAGTGTGTTTGCTGCCTACAGCTGGAGTGACCATTAAACTGAATAATGCCCCTGAACCCAGATTCTCATCTTCTTACTACTTAATGGTCTGTGGCTGTTCACGGACCGTGAGGGATGAAGATTGCAATGACTATGTGTTTGCATGTGTGCGTGTGTTTTTCCAGAGCAAAATCTTGGGGAAACACGTTTTGAGAATGCTTCTTGTTCCATATGTGCACTTGTTAAGGGAAAAGCCTTTTATATCTGGTGCGACGGTCAGCAAGTCATTTTATTTTCAATTTATCATCACTGCATGAGTCACAGTGTAAAACCAGTGATAGTTGAACTGCTGCCGATGTGTCCAGTTCATTTTCGCAAATCAGTTCATGCCACAGCTGGTTCATGGTTCATTTTCATAATCTATCACATATTGAATATAATCACAGCTTCCTGTTTTTGGTTGGGGGGGGTTTCAATTTAAACAAAATGACTGGAAAATGCACCGAATCGGCCTCCAGACGGATCGAAACGGCTGCTCAATTTAGTGAGCCAGACAACCTGGTGAAATTATTTTAAATGGACAAATCCATCCACTGATTATGCACTAATCCGAACAGCGAAATGGACTCTTCCCCCACCGATGGCATGGTGCCGTTCTTCAGTGGTCTTTTTAGAATTTAGTGTGGACTATAACTCTCCCTATTGGCACTTGACTTTCCGCTGTTGATTCTGTATACTTTGACAGCTTGCCAAGTTCTGCCTACCTACTTGATCTTCAGTTCTGCTCTCCTGGATTTTAGTTCGCAAGGGAGCCTTAGGGCAGTGGCTACCACAGCCCTCTGTACTGCAACACTGAATCAACCTCAGCTAAGGAGAAAATGTTTATGGAGAAAAATCTTCCACCCTCAAGTTATTATATTCTCTTATTGGCATTTGGTAGCTACGCAAGATACTAAAAAGTGTGAATGCGTACATACCCACTATGAATGCTTTATCATCGTTACATCTATTTTGCTGACACTTTTATGTGAATTGTTATGTAAACTTGAGGTTGAGAAGACTGTTCAGGCATAGATACCCCTGTAGCAATGTAAGGTTAACCCCTTTAACTTTTCACTTAAGTTTTCCCTTAAGCAGGTTCTAAGTCAGAAAAAGCATTTTTTTCATATTGTAGGACAATGTCATATACATATTCTGAATAGGCCAGCTTCAGAGCTTCACATCGCACTTAAAGCTACATTAAACTTGCATTGAGAGAAATATTCAAACCCAGGGCGCCATGTTTTTATGGCCACAGCATTACATTCAATGGAAAATATCCAAATCTTGTACATCGTTTTGTGCACATCTAATTCAGCAGGACATATGAGGGATGGTTGGGAAACTTTGGGATCTCCTCTAGATTTTAAAATACAACCCCATTTCCGAAATAGTCGGGACAAAGTGTAAATTGTGAATAAAATCAAAATGCAATGAATTTCAGGTCACATGAGCCAGTATGTTGTTTACAATAGAACATAGATAACATTTCAAATGTTGAAACTGAGTCATTTTACATTTTTATCCACAAAATGA
Organism: Gymnothorax javanicus; assembly: GCA_029692085.1. NCBI lineage: Eukaryota > Metazoa > Chordata > Actinopteri > Anguilliformes > Muraenidae > Gymnothorax > Gymnothorax javanicus. Next base: position 183,346,070 of record CM056193.1, on the reverse strand, counting down.
GCTTATTTCAAATTTTCTGGCTGTAACAGGTCTCAAAAAAGTTGGGACACAGGCAAAAAAGGGCTGAAAAAGCAAGTAAAATATAAGAGAATCAGCTGAAAGAACATTTAGCAAGTAATTAAGTTAACTGGCATCAGGTGTGTAACATGATTGGCTATAAAAGGGATGTATTAGAGAGGCTGAGTCTCTCAGAAGTAAAGATGGCCAGAGGCTCTCCAACCTGTGAAGGCTTGCGTAAAAAAATTGTGGAATACTTTAAAAACAATGTTTCTCAACGTCAAATTGCCAAGGCTTTGAAGATCTCATCATCGACAGTGCATAACATCATCAATAGATTCAGAGAAACTGAAAAAATCTAGGTGCATAAGGGACAAGGCCGAAGACATTTACTGGATGTCCATGATCTTCGGGCTCTCAGACGCCACTGCATCACTCACCGGCATGATTCTGTCATTGACATTACTAAATGGGCCCAGGAATACTTCAAGAAACCACTGTCTGTAAACACAGTCTGCCATGCCATCCACAGATGCCACCTAAAGCTCTATCATGCAAAAAGGAAGCCATTGTTGAGCATGATCCAGAAGTTCCGCCTGTGTTCTGTGAGCCAAGGCTCATTTAAAATGGACTGTAGCAAAGTGGCAAAATGTCCTGTCGTCAAGGGCTAAAGAGGACGAAAGCAGGGCTAGAGCTGGCTTCTGAAACCTATTAGTCAAATGATTAGCCAAAAAGCAATGTCAATTAGTCAAATAACTTTACCCCTAGTCACTTTTTTTTATCTGATGTCCAGTTGTGAGGGTCTCTAATACCAATCAATTTCTTGTAGGTTTTGTTCTTGCGTCGTTGTATTATTTTTTTATCATGCTTTTACTTACAACCATGTGCTGTTAAATGTCCTATCTGACCGTGTGCTTTCCTCTGTCCTTTCTGACTTGCCTCACCTTCCTTGTTTCCTGTGCTAGTAGCATGGTTTTTTAGTATTAACCCCACCTCACTTGGGACTTTCTCCCTTAGCTTGCTTCATTCCCAGTCTGCTTTTTTGCATGAATTATTTTTTTAATCTGCAAGTTACTGACACAGGTTAAAGAAGCTGGTCCCAAGTCCAGAAGAAGAGGAAGGGGGTCAGAAGGCTTTGGCAAAACAGAAGAAGCTACTGCCTATGAAAGAAATGCAAATAAAAAAAAGATTTATGCAAAAAACAACTTGCTTTTTTATTCAGTACAAAGGACCAAATATTGATAACAAAAGTACTTTCAAATGTTCTTTACTGACCATTGAGCTTCAAGGAACAACTGTAGTGTTATGCTGAGTGAGAACTGAACACTTGGACTTGGTAAAATTACATTAACATGGACTACATGTGCAACATCACAATGTTGCATAAATTAAACCACATCAACTTGCTTTTTATTCAGTACAAAGGACCAAATATTGATAACAAAGTACTTTCAAATGTTATTTACTGTCCATTGAGCTTCAAGGAACAACAACTGTAATCAGTACCACTAACAGCTGCGTAGTCTATTGGCTCGAGCATGAGCTGGTGGGTGGAGTATTCCGCCCTAATAATGCTGCATTCATGTGATGTCGGAAGGTCGGAGTTCCCAAGTCGACCAAATCGTTCTTCCGACTTCGATGTGTTCATGTGCTTTGAAGTCGTAATGTGGGAAAAACATGGATGCTGCAAAGACGCTGAGTTGTATTTAAATGCTCGGAGCGTTTAAAAAAACACTGACAGCCCGTTCCAGTTTTTTTCATGACACTGAAGAACAACCGAAACCGATCAGGTGATCCATGAAATATGATTGATTTCATACATATGTATTTTAATCAGAAAAACTTCCATATTTGCTTAAAAGTAAACTACACATCCGCCATTTTTTCGTGAATGTGACGTCAAGTCGGAAAATCGGAGCTCTGAAATGATACCCGAGTTTCCGACCTGTAATTTCGAGTTCGACGCCATTCAATCATTTTTGACAACTCGGAGCTCGTTTTTTCCGACTTCTGAGTTGTTTTGAACGCAGCATAAGGGTACAGTAGGCTACACGCGGCTCGTTTAGCGCTTCTTCATAGCGTTCCTGGAGCTTGCGCCCCGGACGGAGACGGAGTGCGGTTCGCTGGAGTCGGAGAGCCAGAGTCGGCTTGTGAGTTGTGTTTTCTTGGCCGACCCTTTATTATATATTAACCCCCCCCAAATATTTTTGCAGATTTGCGCAAATCTCGTGACCCCACTTTTGAAAGGTCTTCGTCAAATTTATCGTCAAATGTGACTTACAGATCGTCAAACTGCAGGAGAGATCGTCAATTGCGAATTGACGAACGGGTAGCGCGAGCCCTGAGAAAGACCACCCCTCCTGTCATCAGCATTCAGTTCAAAAGCCAGCATCTCTGATGGTATGGGGATGCATTAGTGCATATGGTGTGGGACATTTGCAAGTTTTAAAAAGCACCATGAATGCTGAAAGGTATATAAAGGTTTTAGAGCAACATATGCTCCCCTCCAGACGACATGCAGGGAAGGCCTTGTGTATTTCAGCAGGACAATGCAAAACCATATACTGCAGCTATTAAAACAGCATGGCTTCATAGTAGAAGAGTCCATGTGCTGAAGCAACTCAAACTGTGCTTGACCAAAAGGGAGCAGGCAGTTAAAGGGCTAAGAAACCAGATGGGATCAAATGACAAGGTGATCCGTTTTCAGAATGGAACCTTTATTTGTTTAGTAGCTACTAAGACTTGCCAATCCTGCTGCTCCCTGGGACCAAACTTTGAGATCAGTGTGGTGAAACCCTAAGAAATGCTGTGGGCATCTACAGCATAGTTGCTCTGTGAGAAATGTAGCATGCTCAACTGTACTTACCGTACTCTCTAACGCGGTATAATTTATTGAGTCTTTTTTTTTTTTTTTTGCGCTCTGGAAATGCGCTGAGAGCAAACCATCTGGAACTTAAAGATAATGTACACATATTTGGTCTCCAGGATTACTAATAAAACCTGCATTAGGTGTTTCAAAGTGTAATTTCTGAAGATAAGCTCTGCGGTTGTTATTGTTACGATAGCTTTTTTCTCTCCATGAAGTCACCGTGTATTTTAAGAGAATAATTGCTTGGGTTTTTTTTGTTACCGGTAGTGCGAGCGACACGGTATCATCACAGCTTCCTTCCATTTGCATTTAAAGGTGATTCTTTTGTGCTTAAAATGCTCCTTAATTAGGGCAGCACAGCAGCCGTTGTCCTATTCTGGTGCCAGGATCCAGTTGAACAAGAAACTGTTGTAAGAAAAATATGTTATACATGCTCTACTGCTGTTCACCATATTAAAATGGTAAAAGCTAGAAGGCACCCAGAGAGCGCATACATCTACAAATGCATTTGGAGCTTTACAGCCGTCTTTTGGATTTTTTAGATATTTGGCATTTATTCCAATCTTGAATTCCCGCAATTGTGAAGAATCCATTGAAGAAATTTTAGGTCAGGATGGTGATGCCTATCACTGTCAAAATTTAATCGATTGTTACTTGTGTTATGGCTCACACTTAGACAAAATTTAATTGAAATTGACTGAGAAATTTTAGAGATGGCGTCTGTACAAACAGACAGGCAGACATGGGCAAACCTCCACGCATTGGTTGGCGGAGGTATTATAACCCATACCGTTCTGCTTATTTTCCGGATATTTGAATATGCATCAGAAATATATGCAGCAAGCATCATAATTCATTGGACAGTGATACATTTTTTTGTTGTTTTGTTTCTGCTGGCTGAGTCTATCACTGGAACTGAATCCAACTGAACATGAATTCGACATATTGAAGAGGAGACTGAAGGCAAAAAATTCAAGCTAGCAGGAAGTGAATATTTATTTTTTACTGTCCAACGAATTCTGGTGTTCACTGTATGTTACCTGTAGCACACAGTGTACCGATTGGATAGTACACAGGTAATTATATCCCCAAAATACGAGTTTCGGGGATATCATGGTTTCGCCCCACCTGCCACCGTGTCTGCCGTCGCCGCGTCCGCAGATTTTAGCCGTTAGCGCGATAACTCACAAAATACTTTACATTGGCTTCTCATTTTTAGCATATGGGTAGATATGGTAGAGAGGATGAACTGATTAGATTTTGGGCAAGTATGCACTCCTAGGTTTGCCAGCAGGTGGCGCTATATATTGAAAAAATCAGTTTTTTAACCATATCTCTGGAACAATTACTTACAGAGACTTCAAATTTGCCTCATATTGTAGGTCTAGTAAAGGGGAATCTAATAAAGGGGGCTTCGAGGATCGGGGAATTTCGGGGACATACCCTTTGCTGTTGGCCGCCAACAGTGTAGGCCTAGTTATATACATGAAGATGATGTGTGGAGGTACATTGTTATGACTATTAATAGCACAAGGAATCTTGACTGTTGCAGGTTTGTACACATTGCACATCGATTTTCTTGTCATGGTTTTCTTGGCCTTAACATCAGACTGGAGTTTTGTTCACCATTTATGGCTTACTAATAGAATGAAAGTTTTATCCGATGTTTTAGTGGATGTTGAACCCCTGGTATCTAGTGTGAACGAGAAGTTGAAGCTGCTTCACTGTGTATTCATGCCTCTCAGACCTTCGGACATTTCGAGTTTTAACTCTGTTTGATTGCATTTGAACACTATTACAACACAATTTGTGTTTATCACGTTTACTGATGGACTGAGCTTCAAGCACAGACTGCTGGAAGAAGGTTGACCTCGTCTGCTTCTGTCTTGCTTTGCTTGAATTGATTCTCTTTGTTTTGACTCTTTATGTATTTTATGTATTACCTTGGGCTGCTAGTGCTTGAAAAATCCTATTCAAATAAAATATAAACATTATTCTTAGTTCCCCCCCCTCCCAGTTTTTGTCTGCCATTGGCTGATACTGGGGCTCAATGTTGGCCCTTTAATAGAGTGGTTCAAAGAAGCATAACGCATTATCAGAGTCTGGCGGGTTATGACTGATGATTCAGATGAAAACATTGGCCGTCTCCGGTCTGGGCCCTCGATGGAATTTGCCGGAGCTTGCGAGAAATGGGCCTCTATTTCAGCTTTCTTTCTTCGCCATTAACTCGCTGGCTTTTTTATATTGGATCTGATATAATGTTTGCTTCCACTTTATTTTATTGTTTGCTTTTCTGCCGCACGCAGTATTGCTGGATTTCAAAGCTGCGTTCTACTCCGGGAGCCGAGCCGGGTTCCCCTGCCCTTCGGTAATCGATTGTTTTCAAAACTCCGCAAGCGTGTAAGTTCCTTTGGAGGAGGCAGAATGCGCATCTCTAACCAGAGGAAGGCACTGTGGTGTTGTGGAACAGGATCACCTTTGCGCGTGTGTGTGTGTGTGTGATGGGGGTAGTTGAACTGGGGAGAGATTCTCACACACCCCTCAAAATTACCGAGATCAAAGGCCCCCATTTAGCACTCCCTTCCAGTAAGTTTCCTGGCTGCGATTGGACTCTCAGCGGTGCCCAACAGTCCAATCAGCCGCTCCAGGCTCTCGGCACCTGCACCATTATCCTCCTCGGCCGGGCGGCCTGCTGGGGGCGTGAGGCGGAGTGGCGTTCTGTGGAGTCGCGAAAAGAGCCGGCTGCTCACAGGTGTGTGTCTGCTGCTCGGGAGCCTGGGTGGGCGGGTGGTGTCGTCGTCAGGGCTTATGTTTAAAGGCTCGGCGAGCCGTTACACGCGTGCTCGAGTGGAAGGACCTCCGAGGCGTCCGCGCAGATTGCCTGGGCAGAGAAAAATGAAATCAGAGCAGACGTGGGCTTGCTGGGATGTGTTTTTCCACCGCAGTGCAGTGGCGTGTTTGATTGGCGCAGTGGAGGTGTCTGGTCTACACGCAGATGATTTGAGACGGTGTGATGAATCTTTCTGTTTTACCTGAACCTGAGCCAGCCCATTATATCTGTAGTGTCACTGACCCAGATCCGTCTGTTCTGTCTCTTCTCCTGTGTGTGTGTGTGTGTGTGTGTGTATGTATGTCTGCGTGTGTGTGTGTGTGTGTGTGTGTGTGTGTGTGTGTGTGTGTGTGTGTCCGCGCGCATGTGTCTGTGTCTTGGTGTGTGTGTGTGTGTGTGTGTGTGTGTCTGTGTGCACGTGTGTGTGTGTGTGTGTGTGTGTGTGTGTGTGTGTGTATGTCTGCGTGTGTGTGTGTGTGTGTGTGTGTGTGTGTGTGTGTGTGTGTCTGCGCGCATGTGTCTGTGTCTCGGTGTGTGTGTGTGTGTGTGTGTGTGTGTCTGTATGTTCGTGCATATGTCGGTGTGTGTGTGTTGGTGCGTGTGCGCGTGCTCATTACAGCTGTACATGAAGCTGCGCTGCGATGACCCGGCCATGCTGGAGCACACAGAGCAGCTGCTGCAGGAGCTTGGCCCTGGAGACGCAGCGGCCGACTCTGGGGATGAAGACCTCCCTCTGGAGAACATCGGGGACGACTTTGTGGAGAGCAGCGATGAGGAGGACGCCATGGAGCACTAGCAAAGTGCGAATCCATCTGCTGTCTGTCCCCCTGCGTTTTCTACATCTGTCTGTCTGTCCGCTCTCCTCTGTTCCCTCTCTCACCCGCTCCTATTTCCTCTGCCTCTCTTTCACTTCTTCCTTTTCTCGTTAACTTCCTCCAGGTCACTCTTTCTGTCCATCCCCCTCTCATATTCTCTTATCTCTGCCCTATACCTTTTTCTTTCGTTCGGTTTCAATCAGTTCTGTTTTATTGTTTTGATTTTATTTGGTTGGACATTATCAAAGCTCTGTGTGGCCAATAAACAATGAATTGTTCAAAATCAAAGCAATTAAAACGACTATCAGATTTTTAAGAAAATGGAACCATTGTGGTCATGAATTTTTACGTCTACATTTCTGCTGGAAAGTTTTTATTTGCTTTGAAATGTTTTAGAAATTTTGATGCTTTTTAACTGTTAATACTGCGATTTACTGAACATACGCTATGTCACCTAAACCTCATGCAGTCATGGTTACGTGCTGAAGACGCAGTGAGCGGTTGCTGTTTGGATTTTAATCAACCGAAATGTAACTTAATAAATGCCAGTGTACTGGACCTCGGTGGAACTGCAGTACATAAGGGTAGGGTCTTTAATACACGGGAGAAATGGGTGCTTAAGTCATGGTTTAGTAATTATGCATGAAGACTAAATTAAAAAAGAAAGTATTTCAACTAATAGTCTCATTTGTGGTATTATCAATATCAGGCAGCATTTTTGACCAATTTAATGGCACAAGGGTGAATATGCATTTGTTTCAAACATCTACATATTTAGGTGATTCCATACTTTTGGACAGTGCTGCATTTTTTGTCTCTCACCACCTCTCTCCTGCTCTCTGCGGTGGTATTTTAAGTGTCCTTACCTTCATCTGTAATCAAAAACACACAAGTGTCTTCTCAAGTATCTGTGATGTCCTCAAATAAAGGACAATACCTCTAAATACTGGAGCAGATGTATATTATATTCCAGTTTTATCAGATGTTAGGATCAAAACTAGTAGAGTCAGTACCAGCCAAAGTACAATACACTGATTTGATTTTACATGTTTTGTTTTGAAGTTTGATTGTGGAATTTGCCACTATATTATAACATTTTTATTAACCATTTTCAGCTGATGAAGGGGTATTGTATTATAGTATTGGATATTCAGGAAAACTGTTTTAAAATTTGAAACAAATCATAGCCGATCTTTTATAATTGAAACATTCTAATGAGTCAATGATCTATTCTTTGTACGTGCCTCGTTAAGTTTTTTCATGAACATTCTTTGTACACAGAGAAGATGATAATACTGAGAAGATAAAAATAAGGGTTCCATTACAGCTATAATTCCTGTGCTTTCACCAAAATTAAAAATTACACCATTTGAAAAAGAAAGAACTCAGTCTTTAGGAAATCTTATCTATTTTAGACGCTTGTTTATTTTATATTTCCTTGAATTCTGGGTGTATGAATTATGAATAGCTTTAGAACTTGTTTTCTGCTAAACAGTGGCATAAATGCTTTCAAAAAGGACAGGAGATTGGTTAATCAGTTCATAAAAGGAAAGTCAACCAGTGACATTGTTAAATACATTTTATTACCTTTGAGGAAGAATAATTAGCAATTATTATATTCATATTTGAAAACTGTGCTTTGCTTAATGCATAAATGGTTTGTGACAATGTCTCCATTCATATCTGTTTCCATATTCATATCTGAAGGTCTGTAATGCTTGACTCGAACATAGTTTTTTTGTTGCTGCAATATGGTAACACTTAAAAGTTAGCAGCTTCCATAAAATGTGGTTTCACCCCTGCTAAACTGGCTGACGTTTAACTAATTTTTTGAACTCGCTGCTGCATCCGATGTATTTTTTGGAATAAAAAAGAGAAAGTCTTAAGTTTTGAGTGATGGCTTGTTCACTGTGGCTGCTCAAATGGGTCCATTGCAGTTGCTGAATTTGTCACAATATACAGTAAAGGGACAATCAAAGAACCTCGGATCAAGGGTTTGTGTGTTTACAGGGAAGACGCCCAGAGCTCCGAGGCAGAGGCCGGTCCAACACTGTTGCCATGGCAAGTTCATATTCAAATTCAACAGTTTCACTTCATTTTCATCATAAATTACTTTTTAGTGCAATAAAGCCCTATCACGTGGACGGATACGTCTCTTGGGTTGTTTTTTGTCGGAAATAGTGGGTTGCTGTCGTGTTTGCCTTGGAAAGTTTTGACAAAAACCAAGTGTATTTACGCACATCAGTTTACAGGCGTAGGCTTACAAGTCGCTGGACGCAGATAATTATGTCCCATGTGGCCATATAAATAAGATCAAATACAACGGTTCTGCCTTCAAAAACGATCCTTTTTGCCTTGAAGCTGTGCACGCACTTCGATTGTCACATGGTCAGCGAGCCCCAATCATGTAGTGTTCTGAGGTGCCTATCTGTGCTCACGGAGTTAGAGTTCTGTAGAGGAAACTGTTAAACCAGTACATTAACTCTATGTCTCACTTGATTTGAGCGCTGATGGAGAACTACAGCGAGAGGAAGAGGAGTACAGCATCTGTCCGGGGAGAGGGGTCATTGGTGTCCTGTGTTTCAGAGCTCAGATAAATTTCTGATATGAAGTTCCTCCACAGAGGGACGCGTACTGCGCTTGAGAATAATTTTAGCGCTCGTGTATTGAGGATCGTACGATCCTCTTAGCTCCTGAGCCCCTTTCTTTGGTACACGCCCATAGAGCACTGGGATCATCGGGCTCATCCCATCGCTCGTTTTGCCGAAGCGCCGGGCTGAAGTGGCCTGCCCCGGGAGGACGACTCTCGCCGGAGTCGATCTTTCAGCTGCATCAATAAAGTGCTGAATTGCTGGAAATGGCGGCGTAATATGCCCCTGATTTCCATTACTGGAAAACACTTCTATTAACGCATCAGATGTGATGGGCTCAGCAGGTCCTGGCAAAACGCCAAGTCCCCAGCTGTACCTTCTGCCGATGTAGCATTTTCAGGGCAGCTTTTTTTTTTTCATGTGATTGGATAGAGGGGAACGGGGCTGAGGCATTGGGCAAGAGAGGTATACCGGGTTTCTCCTCATTTAGCAGAGACCAGTCGGAGAGTATCATCTGGAGACGATTCATTTTTATCCTACTACCGTCTCATTATTTCCACTTATACAGTTTTGCTTTGTAGGAACCTAGACTTGGATTAAATGGATTCGGCTGAATCTATGTCGGAAAACAAGAACTTCTTAGCTTTATCAACCAGTCAGGATAAGCTAGTCTGAATAGTCAGTGGACTAAGTCTTTGCCTTTTTCACTATTGTTGCAGCTTTTGAGTTAGAGGCAGACTTTTTTGCTTACAGAGGTTTTTTTTTTTTTTTTTTGACCAAGTTCCTTTAGTTATTTGTTAATTATGTTGGAATATCAACCATATTCTACCATCAAAGTCCTTATTTGATAATTTAAGAAAAAGCATAGTAGAGAATTTCTGGTTTGTTTATGTTGTGTCGACCAAAACTATGCTGGAAAACACGTTACCTTGACGCAATACGTAACCCGCAAGTTTCAGCTATATGCTTGTTCTACTTCGGCTGTTCATGCAAAGAAAATTGGCATGAATTAGAATCGTCATTTGAACAAACTAAAGATGATGTGTTTGATGGTGGCCGTTTGACTTGTGGAAGCCAATAAACACATGCCTTAATTTTATGTTTTCAAGAAATGGAGTACACACACACGTCATAAAGCATGATATGACATTCTGTTATGGTTGCTCATAATATTTACAGTTGTCATGAGATCTCTTTGGCTATTTAGTCTTTCTATATATATACTACTCAAAATTTGATAGGGATCATAGGAATTTTTTTGTGAAATGACATGCAAATTTGGTAACTGCCACTGATGAACAATATATTGGATAAATGACATGCAGTCAGATACAAAACACATTTGCACGTGCATTTCATGACATTAAATGAGCGTGCAGCCTCACATTTTGGCTTTGACTAACACTTCACCATTTCAACTCAGGCGTGTGTGTTGCTTGTTGGTGAAAATTTGGAAGTTCCCAAATTTTTGCATTACATTTAGCAATAACAATGTCTCCTCAACATCTTAGACGTCGATTGACTTCAGAGCAATTGGGAAGATGCATCGGAATGCTTGACTCTGGCTTCTCACTGGCGCCACGTTGCTAATGCACTTAACGTCAGCCAAAGCGTTGTGAACAGAGCGTGGAACCGGCATCAAACGTTTGGTACAGCAGCACACCGTCATGGGGGTGGTCGTCAGAGATCGACTGCACAACGACAAGACCACTTTCTCACACTTCAGGCACGACGTCATCCTTTCTGGACAGCCACAACCCTACGAAATGACCTTCATAACGCCTCGGGGGTCAGGGTATCCACTCAGACGATACGGAATCGTCTTCATACTGCCGGCCTCAGCTCAAGAAGGCCATGTGTTCGAATCCCACTGACTGTGCGTCATAGGCGTGACCGTTTGGATTGGGCTCACGATCATGTCACATGGACACACAACGATTGGGCTCCAGTTCTCTTTACTGATGAGTCCCGATATTGCTTGGACTTTACTGACAGGAGGCAATGGGTGTGGCGAAGACAACGTGAGCGATTTAATGATGCCTGCATCAACGAACACAACCGTTATGGTGGCGGATCAATTATGGTCTGGGGAGGAATAAGCAGGAACGGCAGAACGGACCTGCATGTCATGGGGAGAGGGACGATGACAGGGTACGGTACAGGGATGAGATCCTCAATATGTACGTAAGACCATACGCTGGTGCTTTTGGCCCTGATTTCATCTTGATGGATGATAACGCCCGTCCCCATCGTGCTAGGGTGGTGAATCAATTCCTAGAGCAGGAGACAATTGTCCACATGGACTGGCCCGCGCATTCGCCGGACCTAAACCCTATCGAGCATGTGTGGAACATGCTGCAGGTCGCCACTTCCGGTCGTAGGGCACAACCCACAACTCTAGAAGAGCTCGGAAATGCCTTTGTTGAAGAATGGAACAACATTCCAATTGCAAGCATCCGGGTTCTGATTGACAGTATGACCCGACGTTGTCAAGCCGTCATTCAAGCTAGGGGAGGCCATACCCGTTATTGACATTAACTGTGGTAATGAAACATCAAACGAACACTGTCTGTTTTCACTTTACATGTCAGAGGTGAAACCATGAAGTGTTTGTGAAAAAATAAAAGTGTGAGGCTGCACGCTCATTTAATGTCATTAAATGCACTTGCAAATGTGTTTTGTGTCTGACTGCATGTCATTTATCCAATATATTGTTCATCAGTGGCAGTTACCAAATTTGCATGTCATTTCACAAAAAAATTCCTATGATCCCTATCAAATTTTGAGTAGTATACAAAGTGCCATGAAAAAAAAATTTGCATCCTACTTCATTTTGTCTTGTGCATATTTGTCACACTTCCAGACCTTCAAACAAAATTTAATATAAGACAAAGACCACCGGGGTAAACACAGCACATAATAGCTTTCAGATGATGATTTAATCAAGGAAAACAGTCCTCCAACACAAACTGGGCCCAGTGTGAAAAGTGATTTCCCCCAAAGCGGCTCAATCAGCCAATTAACCAAATTTGATTGATACAAGTACTTTGGTTCAATTAGACAGGACACACGTGGACACGACAGCAGCCAGCCCTGCTTGAGCGAAGCATCACTTGAATTGAACCTTTATTGTGATATGAATGCTGTACTTTTACAGCAAAAAGCAACACGTTATGATGCAATCTAAACAAATTCTTAAAGAGAGGAATAACTGAAATTTATTAGTCTACAAAGGGTTACAAAGCCACTTATTAGGCTCTGAGGAGCCCATTACAATGACAGTCCACACATGATGTGGGGGGAAAAAAGCTTAGAACTTTTTCAGAAAGTGATAGCGCCTTTTGTATATGGCTGACTGCAAAAACGTTGTCACCGCCCGATTGTTCTAATGTTCCTCTAGTAATTAGCTAACAAATTAAGACGATTAGCAGCTTTAGCGGCTTCCAGGTTTTCTCCACGAATCCAATAAACCTCTCAAACAAACTGCCATTTTAAAACAAACTGGGCAGGCGCGGTAGAAACATCTTCCCATTAAATTGCTCTGCTTGCCTTGAAAATTGCCCCTCGGGGATTAATAAAGTTTCTTGAATCTTGAATCTTACCTTTCTGTTGATTTGCACATGCGTGGTTGCGATTTTGGTCAAGAGGAAGAGCGCAAAATTAAGAAACTGAAAACAAATGTATTTTTTGTATCCCAATCAATAGACATATTTATTTCAAAATGTAGCTAATGGAAGGATAACAATCTGGAGTACGTGGAGAACAAGAATTTATGGGAAGGTAGGGACGATTTATATATTTTACGAGACGTTTTTGAAAATTTAAGCTTGATAAACCCATCACGATCCTGGGCTGCCATTGCATGCAATGAGCAGCACAACCTGGGCTAGGCTCTGAGACTCCAGGGAACCACAGTAGGAGTCATTATTTCCAAATGCAGAAAACTTGGGACAGTGATGAATCTGGCTGGGAACAGCGAACAAGCTACCAAAATTCCTTCAAGAGCGCATCAAAGATTTATCTGTGAAGTTTGAGAAGAACCCAGATGAGCATCTAAGGAACTATAAGCCTTACCTGCCTCACTCATGGTTCCACAATTAGAGTCTGGACTGAAATTTTATTCATGATTCAAAGGCAAAAACCAATGCCAACCAAGAGAAATAAAGACTAGTCGCCGTTTAAAAAAAAAAAAAAAAAAAAAAAAAAAAAAAAAAAAAAAAATCTTAGTGACCCACAATAAGCCTTTTGGGACATTGGCTTGCTCTGCCAAGCTTTTTACTGCAGCTGTCCTCTGTCCCGGTTTGTTCTTGGGGTGTTTTTCTTTCGGTTTTGGGAAATATATGCTCAGTTGAATTCAGGTTGGGGTATTGATGTTGTCGCCGTAGAACGTACTGCTTCTTTTGCCCCAAGAAAAGTGGTTGCTTTCACAGTATGCCGTGGGTCATTGTCTGCGTGCGCTGTGAAGCACCGTGCGACAGGTTTTGAAGCGTTCGGCTGAAGCAGATAAGATAGCTCTGTATAATTCAAAATTTCATCCTGTTGCCTCTGTCAGCAGTGAAATCAATAAATTCAACCAAACCAGCTCTGCTGATGACCTCGCGTGCCCTCACGATAACACCATCTCCACTAGGCTTCACAGATGCGGCGGTATGCTTTGGGTCATGAGCAGTTTCTTCCTTTCTACAAATTCTTCTCTTCCCATTGTGCTGGTGGAAGTTGATCTTTGGTTCATCTGTGCGTATGATTTAGTTTGAAATCCTGTACAGCTCTGGAACAATGTTTTTATGGCAAACTTCGTGCCACTAAGGACAATATGTTATCAGTCAAGCATGGTGGTAGTGTGATAGTATTGGGGATACTTTGCTGCTTCATGTGTTTGGTAACCTGCTACGATAACTGGACCATTCTTCTGTGAGCTGTTAGCAGCGGAGGTTGCAAAACATGAAGGGCTTTTTTTCCATCTGGGGCCGAGCTTTTGGAACAGTCTTAAGCCCTGTCCTGAGAGCGTATCCTGCAAGCATCAAATTGTTGGGCGTGGAGATAAATAATGTGGAGGCCTCTGTAACGAGTGGCCCTCTAAATCAAAACCTACCAGTGACTCAGCTGTCGTGTTGGAAAAAAGCTGGTCGATTTACTATGGAGCTCAATCCAGTGATGCGCAAAGCCTCCGCAGTTTGTTGTGAATCTGAAATAGTCACACACACACACACACACACACACACACCCAACTTATGTTTTATGAATAGTAAACATGAAAATGTGCTCGGGTAATTGCAAGCCACCAGCTTGCCACCATGTAGGGGAAATGCCCCTCTCCATTTCCTGAGCTACATTATTGGAATCTTCTTTGTAGCCTTCAGAATATAAAATGCAAAATTTCTTGAGTGAATGGCACTCGATTTTTTCTTTTGTTTTCATTTTTTTATTTGTTTTTTATATTTTTGGTGTTTTTCCCACCCTGAACACAGCAGAACTGTTTAGAACACCGCGAGCGAACTGCTTCCCATCGACTCAGGAGGAAGATGCCGTGGCACATGATTCGTCTGACGACTGGCCCTCGCTTCTTTACACTTTTCAGTCATACTGCCAATCAGCACTTCCTATACCATCGGAGGATCACGGAGCATACAATTTAGTTTGCACAGCTGCATGCGCCTGGCCGACCAGAGGCGGTCGCTGCAGAACAATGACCCCTGTTATTCCCTGCGAGGCGGCGCCAGTCAATGCCTCGCCCATGCGGACCTCCGGCCATAGCCATTAATGTCGCGGCTAGGATTCGAGCACTCGACCAGAAGGCTCACAGATGAAGGTTTTAGCTGCAAGCCAAGTGGAGGCCCATTTTTTCTTCTTTTTTTTGGTGAATCCGAATGCTGCTGAGTTTTTTTTTTTTTTTTTTTTTGCTTTTGTGTTTGAACTTGTTTCTCAATAATTCAACAAAAGTACAAGGCTCTTAGATTTGATTTGCTTTCAGATAGCAATTTCATGTTCTTCCCTCACCCCGCGGTCTTGACCTGCCTGATCGGAAAGTAATTTTCTCTATGTGCTACAAGGTTGTATCTCCGGTACGCCCTTTGAGAGCAGCATGGAGTTCCCTTCACGGGCCTTCAAAAAAGGTCCACTGGGCTGCAGCTGCCTTCAAACAGGGAAAATCAGGAAATGGGCAGAAATATCATGCCGTACACCAGGATGTTGGCATTTCCTGCTGATGCCAGGTCCTTTGGCGCCATGGCTTACGCGTGGCACTGTGTTTTACCTCCCTGTGGTCTGCACAGCCCCCGCTACCACTACTGCCCACCCTCAGTACCCTGGGTGCCAGTCGATGGTCTGGACTGTAATTCTAACTGAGTCCTGAGAGGGAGGGGAGTCGGCTCTTGGCAGGCATCGGTATTTCTCACCCTGTCAGACATTAAAGCAGGCGTTTGGGCCCCCCTGCAGCCCACCCACTCTGGAGAACTGCACGATGAGAAGACAAAGCAGCAGCTGGCTTCTCAACATGTGCCTGCACAAATTGCCAGAGGATGCACAGCAGTGATAGAGTGGGCTTACAGTCATGTCTGGGCTATTTGAGAAAAATGTAAAGTGGAGGATACAAACGTGTTATGAGAAAAAGGCACTGAATATTTCAAGGCTTGAGCCAACCTTGCCACTGGAGTGGTGAAAATGTTGAAGTCTTTATTCTTTTTACGCTTCTAGACTTGTTTTTTTTATTTTTTCACTCACCCCGGTCATGCATTTCTGTGCTTTATCTGCATCAGATTTATTCCATGCGATGCCGTATTGACAAAAAGCGATATTGATCTGTCCCTTGGCCTTAGGTCACATGTTTTGCATGTGTTCATGCCTTCCTGTTGCCCTTGACAGACAGCTACCGTAATTTTCCCTGGTAAGGAATGACTAATGAGTTAGCACTGATGATCATGGCCCGCTTCAGGCAATACGTTTAGCGGAACAATTTCCTTCACTCGTAGATCAGTGAGCGCGGCACTCATGAAAACCAAATTGGATTATTAAAGTGCCTCCATCAAGTGTAATATTGATTGTTTTATTTTTTTTCACAACTGTTCCTGCCCCCTGATATCCTCCGCCGTCTCCTCTCTCCTTCCCTTCCCAGTCAATCTGACAGTGAAACTCGACCCTCCCCGTAAATGAAAGCTCTGACGGGATTCCTCCCCAAGCTAATGCTTGTGTACTTTTTGCAAAATGGAGGAGATGATGTTCGCCCGACTGCCGAGACGCCTGGTCTCGCGCAAGCATGCGATTAATCAACCTTCCGTCACTCCGGCCGTTATGAAGGAGTGCTATCTCCCCGATATCAAATCAAGCCCGTCTGTCACAGCGATGGAGCGGAATTTACGAGGACTTAAAGGCATTGTTTTTTTTCTCTTCCCCTCTTTCCTCGCCAAGCATGGCCGCTTTTCGGAGTCAGTTTTTCATCTTCCTCCTCCTTCCACCCGAACCCCTCCGCAGGAGCTGAACACTCTTTAATTGTTCGTCTTCCTGCCCACAGAGCACATCCATCACCGTGCTCGGCTTGTCTGGGCTTTTATAGGCCCCGATTCAGGCTGGGCTGCGGGGAGCCTGCGTGCAATCGGTGCTTCCAGGAAATTCACGGTTCTTAATGACATCTCAGAGGTCATCGCTGACAAGATTTACAGACACAGCGGAGGCCAGTCGAGTTAATCCGGCATTGATAAAAGCCGCGAGATTTGTTTGTTTAAGCAGATTTTAAGCATGTACACAGGGATACAGTATACATTACCCTGTGGGGTGTGTGTGTGTGTGTATGTGAGGCTGTGTGTGAATGAATGAAGGAATGTAGATTTTCAGCTGTAAGGTCTTTTCCCCTTTAAACATACCCAACTGCATTACATTGGCTATCTTTTTATAAAACAAGTATCACAGGCGCCTCAGTTATTTCTATGTTCATAAGTTCTATGAAATTTACTTTAACTATTAAATTAGCCCTGTTTCTTATTGGCTTAATCTGTCAGTTGAAACTGCCCATAAATAATGTCGCTTAATCAGAATGGAACGTGACATTTTTTTCATTATATATGTCACTGTTATGTGAAAGTATAAGTAGTTGTTAAACCATAAACAAATATTACTTAAAGGCAATATGTGTGTTTTGATCCCTTGTCATACAAACACAGATGAACCGTGCTTCATGTCCAAATGAACATGCTATTAAACATCATTGCTCACAATATTCACTTGAAGCTGAGAATGATGCTTGATTTATGCTCGAACATAATCTCTGCAAGTTTAGGCGTAGGTGCACACAAAGCCTGTATTACTACATTTATAACCTACTTGCTTCCATACTTCACGTATCTTTTAAGGGTTTTGTTGGATAGTGCTGGGTCCTGACAATTTAAGCGTGTGCTAAATGTAAGAAAGACCATTGACTTCAATTAATTCTATGAGCGCCCGTTAGTTTTGCATTGGTCAGCATCTAGCATATTTAAAATGCTGACGATTACTCACCTACTGATCTGACACACAAACTATGCAAAACCCAGTCTAAAGTAAGTGTGACATTATATACTTAGATGTGCGCAATTGTGCAAAAGTTCTACAAGCTTGAACTTTTTTTTCTGGAAAGTTCTTCACTTTCAAAGAGCAATCTAGAGTGTGCTGTCGGTTGCAATCGCTGAGATTCTGTCGTAACTCTTGACAGAATACTTGAATATTTCCCCATGATTTTTTTTTTTTTCTGAATTGCACCTTGTGTACACGTAATAGTAAATTTCCGGACTGTGCACAATCTACATGTAGAATGGCCACCGGACACGCTTGGCAGTCATCATGTGGAGGCGTATGTGTAGATTATGTCAAGTGTAAATCCAGCTGAAGAAGCTGCAATAAAATGCAATTCAAACGCTGACCAGAGGAATGTTTGTCAGATGTCTGGTGGACAGGGAGAGTCATTAGCTTGGGAATTGAATGCTTATTTTTCTAGCATGAACCACCTCCAAAGCCGGTTCCAAGATGATGGTAGTACATCCAAAAAAACAAACAAAAAAAAAAGCTCACAAATGAAGAACCACACGTGTAACCCATGCCAGCCCAACCATATCCTCCTACTCACCGGCCGGGATGTATGCGGCCAGCTACTTGACTAGATGATGCATCTGTATCTCAGTTTTCAAGCCTGTTGAATTTCAGCTCAGTTTGTCCGGTACCGTCGAATACTGTTTACATGCTTGTCATCCTCTCCATGGTCTCAACGTTACTTCAGTTAAGCATGAAACCCAGCTTGAATTAAAAAGCGCTTACCTTCAATCGCCACTGGCATGGAGCAGCGTCCCCATCACAGATGAATCCTGCTTTCTACTGTATAGGGCCTTTTGAGATCCGCAAATTACTGAAATCTTGGAAACTTTTGCGAGTTCTTGTTCGGTTTAGGGAGCATAGAGAACCTGGAAAATCTGTGCTTAGTAGTTTGATATGAACCTATAATGGATTAACTATCATACACATTAGTTGACACCACTTTTTGCTGTAAATCCAAAGCCATGTATACCTTATGATGGAAACAGATAGTAGCCCATAGCAAGATATCAAAGAGACATGTAAATTCAATATACATATAAAAACCATTTCATTAAACTTTTCCGTTTTGAGCTCATATGAGAAAGATTGCTTTGCGTCTCAAGGAAGATCATTAGTTTTCATGTTGATGTGCCAGTTTGCTGCATGTGTTAAATTCAGTGACATTTTTAGGAGAAATTATTAATAGTTTTATAGTGTGAAGGAATTCTGATGTCAGACTGAAGTGTCACCATTTAACACTTTGCCTTATAGTTATTCAGAGTCACAATCACTTAGATTTAAATGGCACAGAGGGAAGAATAGAAATGCATATTAAAATATGCAGATGATTTGTCGAGGGAGGTCAGTCCTCATAAAAGAAGAAAAAACATAAAGAACTTGAATTAAAAATGAGACCATATCTTCATTTTTTTTGTTTGAAATTGATTCAGTGCAAAAGCCAACATCTTTATTTTGACAATTTATAACAACCAAGAGGTTCAGCTTGTTTGGAGCCACCGTGGAAGGTGTCGTTTACTGCTGCATTGACTGCAGTGGTCATTTTCTCTTTGGATCCAATTTTAGTAATACATACTTGATGCGGTTTTTCTTTTCCGGCAAGGATTTGTCATTGACAACTGGACCCTACCATTATCTTGTATGTCGTAAAATACTGGTGTCAAGCATCCTTGCTCAATTACAGAACCATTTCAGTGTATCCTTTCATTACTGTAGCTGGCAAAAACTCCCTATTTTTATTCAAATAGCTACTCTAGCTTGCAGTATCTTTAACCTTTATCCTGTTTGTCATCACTTAAAGCATCATGCCACATGCACATCTTGTTCACATAATACTGAGTAAGACACCAGCATTATGTTATTCATGGCATTTTTTTAGCACTTCTTTTTTAAAACTGGCCTGTTTTTATTGGCATTACACAGAACTGACTCATGTCCTTATCTGTACACGGATGTGATTCCAGCTGGCAGTAAACCGTCAAAACACAGCCCTGGACTCAATGATGTCCTTAAACTTGACTTGAAGTAAGTGTTATATCAAATGTAGCTCTCTGTTCTAAGGTCCAGATTTATTCAAGCGCACAGCATGCCGACAATTTTTAAAACATGCAATTCCAGTTACATGATTTGTGATTGGAAAACCACAGCCATCCACTCACTCTTTTTTTTTTCTTTTTTACATCTCACAAAACCAGTTTTTCCGCGCAAAATAGTTTGGTAAATCAGGCCTAAGGCAGAGTCCCATTTATGACTGCCATCTCCACACCATGACAGACGCTGAATTTTTTACCTGATGCTGAAAACAGTTTGGGTTGTTCTTATCGTCTTGGGTGGTCCAGAGGATGTGGTAGATTTTATTTTATTTATTTTTTTTACAGAAACCAGTTGAAATTTTGACTTGTCGGTTCACAGAACACACATCCTCTGTGCTACTGTCCATTTCAAATGACACCGAGCCCAGAGAAGGCGACGGTGTCCAACGCTTTCAGACAGTGTTGCTATAAGACTTCGGTTTTGCATTGTAAAATTTTAATTTTCATCTGTGAGAACGCAGTGTTGAATAGTTTTGACTGACAGAAGTTTACCAAGTATTTCCAAGTCCATGTTGAGATGTCCATTGCAGTTGCTTGACTGTTCTGAGGACTTTGACATCTGAGGGACTGGAGATCATGCAGATTCAGTTTTTTGAGCCAAGACTCATCTTTATTCCTTCAATCTTTTAATTATATCACGCACTGTAGAGGGTAAAATTCCCTTAATTCATTCGATTAGTCTTTGAGGAACGGTGTTCTCAAAGTGATGGAACGTTATTGAATCTGTAGGCGAATTGGCGAGCCTCATTCCTTTTTTTTTTTAGAAACTAGGCCTCATTTGAGGGCGTCTTTTGTCCGAAAACACAGTTAGCTCTCACATCACTTAATTGCAACTTGTCAAATCATTAATAGTCCTAAATTGCGCCTTGCCAACTTTTTGGAGCCGGTTGCAGTCATCAGGCTGTAGAGTTTTCAATATAATAGAGGTTGAATGGAATCTTCAAATCATTCCTTTTGATTTTATTTGCATTTTCCATCATGTGCTGACTTAATTTGAATCGAGGTTGTATCAGACAATTGGAGGGGCAGCCTGCCCTTGTCGTGAGGACTTCAATGAACTGAATCATGTGGAAGTCCATTTATGAAATGTATTTATACATTGAAAGTCAGACTCAGTTTGACTGTGGAAATTTAAATGCTATTTCAGAGGCAGATGTAGGCTTTGCTGCGTGATTTAAAAAGCAAAGATAGTTGTTTGACGTGGCTTTAAGCTGCAGCTGCTGCGGGTGTCTTAAAATTCGACGAGGCGGTCGCAGCCCAGTGATCAATAATAAATATAAAGTGCTATAACCGGGAACCTATAAACTATCAGGGTCAGCTACTGTAGTCACTCCCTTTGCCCCCTGGGTGTCGAGTTGACTTATCTTTCATGCATGATTTAAGGAGCTTCTCCGTTATTCCCTCATCTATTATCTATTACTGTGCTCCCAGTGTACCGCCGTCTACATTACAGCACCTGGATGAGCGCAGCTGCTGCTTGTAGAATTCGCGGTTATATAAAGGAATTCTTTTCTCGGAACCGAGGTGCGTAATGTGAATAAATAGCACAAGAGCGCTGAACAGTGAACATGACGTACAGCAGCTCGGAAATCGTTGCACACGTTAGCCAGCTGAGTCTTCGTCTGCCAAAGAAGCCAATTGCACTTGGCCGTTAAATAATTCTCTCCTTTCAGAACCTCTGTGAATTAAAGTGCGGCAAGTGCTGTTGCAGCTTTCAAGCCCCCCTGCGTTCGGATTACGCTGACCCTGCCTAATTTAACTGAGCTAATTTAGGTGTCGACTAGGGCTGCTTTGCTGATGCATCTTTCCTATGTATGACTTCATGTCTTGTTGGAATATGCTGAAATGTGCTTGTGGTTCAAACTTTCCTGGTGCTAAATGCATCACTGCAGAATAACTGAATCGCAAGGCAATATTCAATCAAATGAAAGAAATATAAAAGTTATAGTGGTCTTTGTTAATGGACAGCGGTGTTAAATATTGACATAAATGGTCCAGTTATTTAAAATTATGTAAGTGTGTTGTTATCAGCACTGGGAAAATCCTTTTTTGTTTGTTTTTGTGTTTTTTTTTAAGGTATTTTTCTGAAATTTTTGCATAAACTGTCCAGTTGAATAGGCATTTTTGATTTTTATAAGTACTTCGGTACAAAATAACTGTTGTGCGGTGGCACTTTGGTTAAGTGTGCTGGACTTAGGACCGAAGGGTCCTGAGTTCGAGTTCTTGTCACGACTTTCGCAATGTGCTCTTGGACAAAACACATCACGCCACACAGGTGTGTAATTGGATACCAGCCAATTGCCAGGGAAACCTGACCAAGTGGGGGTTGGGGGCGCTAACCTGCAGTGGACTAGCATCTCATCCATGGGGAGTAGTAATACTCCTAGTTGCTTCATGCTACCTGAATCTGGGGTAAAGCACCAGCCTAATGAGCCACTTAGGCTTGGATCAGATTGACTTCTATGAACATATAATGCCCAGCACCAATATATGCACAGTTTGTGAATATAAATATGCATGATCATAAATTAATGCCTTTATTGTTTATCTTCTAGATTAATAATTAAAAATATTAACAAAAAAATGGAATGGCTATCATTTTTAATGCCAAACCCATGTCTGGTGTTTATCACCAAAGACTTCTATTTTGGTTTCATCTGACTCATATAACTCGATCCTATTGGACGTCCCAGCCTCATCTGACAAACTGTAGACTCATGAGTTTGTTTTTTGGTGACAACAGAGGTCATGGCAATCATCCTAAACATATTTTACTTTGTGTCTCATCATAGTTTTGGAGACTTGACACCAAGGCAAACTAATATCTGCCATTCTCTAACAGCAATCCTTGGAGTTTACTTTACTACTTGAATGTATCTGCTCCTGGTTATGTTACATGCATTCAAAACAGGCACATGTCCTCCTGCAGACTGAGTTTGAACATTGCCATATGCTTCAAACTGTTTAATTACTGCCCTGATGGTTGAAATGGACTTTTTAGTTGCCTTCTTGCAGCCGTTTGCACATTTATGATACTCAACAGCTTTGTTTTGTACAGGATTGCTGTATTCATTTGTCTTAAACATGATGGCTGAGGGAAATTGGCCTGTGTGCTCCAGGGAAAGAGGAGGACATTAAAGTTTCTCATATCATCATATATTTTTATTACAATCTTTTGTTTTAAATTCAAGGTTAGACTTGTGTTAATATATATTTTTTTCTAATTAAAGATAGGGAAGATTAATTGTAACCACATTTTTGATAGCCAATAAATATTTAGTTAATGTTTACCTAGGAAGACTATATTATTGGTGAGCACTGTATCTTATTTCTTTACCTGTGCATGAAGCTGGGTCCCACCTTTTTGAATACTTTTTGGCATTGTGCTCTCATGATGATTGTGATCATAATTCTCCACAGCAAAAGTCATTTACAACCACCATGGTTATTAATGATTTTAAATGGCTGATTCAAGTCTCATGTTTGCACTCAGTGATGTTTTTGATTGTTTGGAAGATGGATTTTAAGTTCAACTACCCCCAAAAAAGTTCATTGGCCAATATTTATGGTCTGGCCTACTTGAATCTGCAACTGCGGCAAAGTAAGGCTGTGCTAAGGATGTTTAATGTTAAGAAACCACATAAGGATAGATGATAACGCTCACCTGGTGTGTTGCACTATCTCTTTACGGAGGATATTAGCCGTCGCTGAAGGATGTCATTGCTTAGACCTGTGTGGGTTGGATTAATGTAATCTGGATTAACTTCATGCTAAAGGCAGAATGGACTGAGCTGATGGAGTTTCCTCAGTTGCTCTTCACAGCCACTGCAACTATCTGCTGTGATATTATACAGCCGAAACAGCCGATACAGCTGCATCTTCTGAAATGTCTTGACATATCGTTGGCCTGCTGATAAAACCTCGTATCTCCAAATTGATAAGAAACAAAAACTCGTATGTGCACTATTCTTACATGCAAAATGAAACATTTTTTATTTTATTTATATTTTAAATTATATTTATATATTTATATTATTTTTTTTAAATTTTATATTTATTTTTTATTTTCCTGATAAGTTTATCATTTTGAAAATATGAGGTTTTATCAGCGGGCCGACGATATTCTCCTTACAGGGATCTCGTTCAGTTGCACGTTGTCTGGTTAAAGCGGCTCCATGTAACCCTGTAACCCCTAAATATCTATAATTCGAAATTACACTCACTTGAATGGTATGCGATAATGGGGAAAATGAGTGATACCAGTGATTGTTCTGATAAGGCTCTGGGTGGGATTCTCTAACTTCAATATTTTCTCCTTTGGCATCCTTTATGCATTTTTTAATTTTTCTTTACTCATTAGCTGACATACATGACACTCAGACTTTGATGATCGGAGGAAGAAGAGAGTTATAACAGCCATCAGGCTTATGAACCGCCTGGTTTATTAAAATTAATGTTACTACTGTGACATAACCTTACCTGGGCAGGGTAACGTCAACAAGGATGTGAAAACAAACCCATTTTAGGAAATATCCCAGCTGTCCATAATCGATTGGAGGAAACCTTCCTAATTAAAATACTCTTTATTCCTCCACACCTTGCAAATTGCAACAGCATCTGTCAAAATTTTCAAAAACTGCTGAGATTCACGTTTCATCGTTCACACTTGGTGATTATTGACATAGAAAAACAAACTAGGCAAGGTCAACAACCTAAATAGCTAACCAACAAATCTGTTTGCTAACGAAGACAAAAAGACGAAGATACTTTGGCTCTGTACTCCACCAAAATCAATTTAAAATGTATCAATTACGATGTGCTTGAAGGCTAGACTTTCTTGGAAGCAGTGGCGGGCGGTGGACAGAGAACAAGGAGGGCGATAAACATGTCTTTAAACTGCTTATTAGTCTTGATCTGTTTTCAGTCAATTTCCCTGGTAAAAGACACTTGAACTCTCCCCAGTCTCAAGTGTAGCTACTTGTCTTCGTTAAGACGAGAAATCAAACGCACCAGTTGAACGCAAAAAAGAGCGCATTTCAATCTTTTTCAGTTAAACAATCATTACGCACAGGTTTGACGACTTGCTTAGGATGTGACAGAATTTAACGCGGAAAATCCACAGTTGTTTTTTCGTGAAGAGTCGCCTATTAAGACATGTGAATTAAGCATTTTATAGAATTTATTATTCACTCGCCTAAACATTTCATTATAAGGGAAACTAACATGTTGACCAAGAACAATGATTGAAATTGGGTCACTAATCTCATCCGTTTCAAGGGATGTTTTCCGCCCCCCCAGTTTTCCGTCCACCGCCCGCCACTGCTTGGAAGTATGTTTCCAAGAAAAATTGTTCAAGCCCGGTCTTATCCAGATTCGTCGTATAGTAACAGTACCTCACCAAACATCGATATACGACCTAAAAGGAGGCTTCTGGCATCCTTATTTGCCGCCAGTGTTAAAACGAACCCTACCCCTTAACCCCTAACCCTGACCTAGACCCCTACCCTACACGTCAAATATGGCTTTATTGTGCCTGGTAGCGCCACTTCCTGATTACGTGTATAACGTGACTTCACTTCCTGTGCAACCAAACATTATAGATATATGTTTCCTGCCATTGGTTGCACCTGACCAAGTCGGCTTTTAGCTCTGGCACACCTTTGTCCGTTTAAGTGTGGGAAATGGCCAGGTTATTGATATTTGAAAGAATATGTTATTTGTTCATGCTGAACTTACACAGAACAGGTTTAAATAAAAAAAAGTCTTTCACTTTCGAATATCACAGCTGCAATATTTTTTTTTTCTGTTATGTAATGGGTTTTCTATAGGAAAAGTGTGACATTTGTCATTTGTACAGCAATAATACACTCATTTTGACCTCAGCAGCATGAAGCCTGGGGAAATAGGGGTTTCTCTCAGCCCTGAAGTTTTAAAATGTCAAAATGGACAATGAAGCGTGGCTGACAACCGTTATAAAAAGGCTGCCTGCCATGCGCTTTCAAAATGAAACCATTGCAAATTGTGAGTTGAAATGTCTCGAAGAGCGAGTGCGTCGATTACAAAGTGAGAACTATTTCACAATAAAAGGGCTAGGCAGAAAGAGGGTGAACATTGAGCTCATACACTCAAATATGCCGCGAGTTTAAAGCAAGCGAGAGATAATTGCTGTCATGTTATAAAGGAGGCAATTTGCTGGAGTCTGGGTGGCTTCTGTTCTACCCAGCTCAATGGAAACTGATTCTATCATTGTCAGATTACTAAAGAATCCATCAGTATGGTTATAAACACATGAGATATATTTCTTCATATTTTTCTCATATGCAGACTGATACCATTATATTTCTTAATTACGTTACACTCCTGGAATTGTGCTCCAAGCCTTAAAATATCCTGCTGTAAGATGGGCCCAAAAAGCTGTTATAGAGAATATGGCATTTCAAATGAAAAAGCTGATATGTTTCAATTTAAGGCTTGCTTTCTTCTTGCCTCGGTGATAAAAATAAAGAGAATCGATGCAATGTAGAGTAAGACTCATAAAAATGTGAAACTGCTCATGGTATTTCACACACAGTTCAATTGCTGCTTTGTCTGAAAGTCCACAACTCTTGACTGTCGCACCTCAGCTTTTACTGCATATTCAACCATCCTTCTTTCAGCATAATGAGTGGCATCACCATTAATTGACTTTTTTGTTTGTTTGTTTTTTTTTTTTTTTCCTGTTGCAATGGTTTGTTTAAGGGGATTGCTTTTTTGGAAGCTGGAAATTAAACTCGAAAATAGATTGTTACTTGCTCTGGGCGACTCATATTTTCTCTCTTGTTTATCCCTTTCACTTACAGAGACAGAATTAATTTAAATGCTATTAATAGTTTTACACATAATATACAAATTGTGCAGTACAACTGGCTAACACTATACCCTTCACTCTGTCAGAACTGGAGGCTTATAAGAAAATTGATCAGAGCAAAGAGCCTGAAATATCCACAAATCTGTGATAAATGGGACCTGTCAAGGACACGGGTTTTCGCTGCATAGATGCGCACTATAATTATGTTTATCACAATGCTCGCTTTGTGTCAGCGCTGTCAAAGTAATGATTGACTGCCATTGACTGGCATTCTCGCCGAAAGTATTTATTCAATATCTGACTGAAATTCAAATGAGTTTCCGAATTCAACACTCTAGACAGCTGACAGCTGAGGTTCGGCGTTTACAGCTTCTCATATATTGCATTTCACATCGCATTATCTGCCATCCCTCTTTCCCAAACACTGGAGAGTGAAAGAAATCAAGATATCTTTCCCGGTCCCTTTGAAGAGTTCACAGCTCACTAAATTAGAAAATTATCTGCGATGCTGACTCTGATTAAGCTCTGGCCTTGGATGCTCAAAGGGATATAAAAATACCACTTGGCTGAAATATTTAAGTTCCTTGAGCCTGAAAAACATGGCTCGAGTGCCTCAGAGCATTTGGGTACTGTTAAAATCTTCCTTTTCATTTTACTGTCTTGTTTAACTCATTCATTTTTGTTGATAGGCAGTGTGGTATACTGTAAATCTTTGCTGGTAAGGTTGCCTGCGATGCTAACAAAAGATCTATCCGTAACATGCTGCTGTTGTTTTGTCATTTTCATATTTAATGATGAAAGACTTTGTGACTTTCTGAAAAGCATTACAGAATCAGCTTTTTGTATTATGGGCACTATCTTGAAATAAGCACAATCATCAAACGCTGGGTGCTATAATGAGACGAGTAGTTTTCAATTTTGGTACAACACCACTGTTATTTTTACGTCCTAGTGCCTTTGCTGTACAAATATCAGATTATTACTTGTATATTTGGGCAGGTTCGCCATTAGAAGAGGTTTGGTCATGGTAATTATCCGCGTAATACCATTTCCATGCAATTTGAATTTTAACCAACCTTACCTTGGTAAAATTAGATAGTAGTTTCGTTTGGCGTTTTAATGGTGCAATATCAGTTATGCGCCTAATCACTTCAGCCTGGCACATGCCCGAGGACGCAAATAAGATCACAATGAAAAATGTATTGGTGACGTATTTGAATAAAGAACACAATAAGCAGCCGCTATATTACTCTGAATTATGTAATTGGCAATGACTAATAAAACTGTCTGAGGGCCTATTTAGCAACAATTGCTGTCGAACGGATAGGCTATGTCTGTTGACAGGTATTTACTGCACAATTGTCATCCAGAGGGAGGAAAAAAAAGCATCCAAATCTGACCAACCATCTGACAGATCATAGGACTCGATGCTGAACAAGATGGAATGATTCATTTCGCTGAAGAAGCCGAAGTCCGAAGCTGTGTCCGGTCATCTTTGGCTTTATCTGGCTGAATAAGTCATGTCAAAAAGCCAAAAGTCCCAGGGACTCACTGCGCATGACAATTTTTTTGATATTAAACATGATTTCAAAAACATTACTCATAGTTTTTCTACCAAATTTTAATCCTATTATTAGTTATTTGTGTTTTTTAAAGTTATGTCTACATTTTCAAACATCAGGCTTTGAAAATCCAGGTAATTTTGTTAGTTTGTCCCCAACTGCATGAAGCATTCTACGAGAGAAATAAGAAAATAGGTCAAGCTACAGACGCTGGATGACGATAACAGGCAACCCCGGACTCAAAAGGGGAACAACACTAGCGAATCATAACAAAATATTGGTGAAATGAATGAGTTTCGCGACAGATAATGTGGCATTAGAGGCTGTGCTCTCGGTGCCCCGTTCACTCACATTATACGGATAAACACGGCTCTCTTTGGATCAAAATATCTTCCGAAGGACTTCTAGTGACACAAAAGTTATATGGGTGAGTAAATGATTGTATTTTATGCCACAAATAATGTCAAAACTGTAAAAACGGTACTTATCCTTTACGTAGATCGCGTATTGTCCAGCTTATTCAAAGCTTAGCCTGACTGTAAGATCTGCACTGTCAAAATGACAAACTACCTTGCTCTTAAAATACATGTGTTGCATATTGCGCCGTTGTCTCAGTGCTCAGATTGTACATGTCAGGCTCTATTTGTTACTTATGAGAAATACCATGGATAGCTGTGTGAACATTTTGCATCTCCTTCTCCCATTTTTTAGTTTCTAAACTATTGATGGTGATGATGTACGTGTATTGTGAAGCGGCAAGTTGTAGAAATAATATTGCAACAAAGCACAATTTATGGAATAGATTAGTATGTGAATAATGCATTATCTGTACCTACCGGCCTAGTTTTCATGTGTTTCTGTCGTATTTCAGTGCAGTCTACCAGCAGTCTCCTTTTTTATTGTTTAATTTGGGAAACTCCTATAAATTCCCCAGCCCACAAACACTATTTTAGAAATTAATAATGAATGGGGGTGTGTTTCCCAAGAGTGTTATAATCTCACCATGGTCACAAGTTCCATCAGAAGCAGTGTTGATGATTTTGTGTTTGTGAAACACGTTCGTAAATACCATCACACGTTTGTGTTGCTGGAACTGCTGCATAAGACTTGTTGATGTAATGATCATTTAAAAACTTTGGATACTGAGTGTTTTTTCATGATCCGCTCGTCTCATGATATTACATTTCTTATTAAGATTACAAACAATTTAGTGTGACTAATACGCAAAAATAGAGCAAATAAGCTCCTCGCCAGCCAAACCTTGCTGTTGTGTAAACTCTAAATGTTGGCAGGTATGATTATCTCTCAAAAAAAAAAACATTCTGGGTTGAAATTATACAGTTCCACAAGAAATGAAATCATGAGTGAAAAGCAAATTAAAACAGAATAAAGTGATTTGTTGGCCTAATTAGTTGAAGTGATTAGTTGAAAACCGCACCAAGAAAAATATTCCAAGTTTCGCCTAATCAACTGTATTTATTTTTGTATATATTGGATCATTCTGAATGTGGTTTCAGTGACAGCTTTCAAAATAATTGGGACTGGTGAATGGAAAGCCTAAAAAAGCTATTGAATCTTCAGAAAAACACCTGTTTGAAGTATCATACAAGTAAACAATCAAGATGCTTTGTGGTTTGCCACTTAGATAAATCTTGTGTGAACAAATAGCCAAATAATTGAAGAGCAGCATTTCTTAATGTGCCACTACGTGGAATTTGAGATTTCACCGTTGACAGTCCAAAATTCAGTGCATAGATTCAGAGAATCTGGGAAAACCAGCGCAATCTTTGGGCATAAAAGACTCGGCCGAACACCAGTGTTGGGAGGTGTGACCCTTCAAGCACTCAGAACCAACATGCCTCTGTAGCTGGCATAACCCATGGCCGTAGCCGCCATTATAAATGGGGAGGACATGTCCCCTTCACATTTCACAATCTAGGTTTTGTCCACCCCTACTTTTTCTCATCTTAAATTATATTTCGCATTTCCGGCCTATCTCTGCCGATTCTAAAAGTTTTGCAGTCTCAAAATGATTCCATTCCACCTCTATTTGAAATCATAATTCAATAAAAATAAACTTTCATAATCATAAGCATAGTCGGGCCAGACTCGAGGAGAGCTCGCTCAAACTGCCTGTTGCCTTGAAAAGAGCCAAGTTTCAGTGACTGCAAGGTAACAGCAGAATCTGGAATGGATTTGTAGAGACCTTGCTGCTCTCAAGCAATGAAAGCTGAATGGATTGATTTGCTGATGTGACTCACCCCTGATCCATCCAGAATGGCTTTTGACAAACCTCTTAACCGGGCTGGCTGGATTGTTTTACCACCTTGTCTTCGAGGTAAGATATTTTAACTGTCCATGCATGTTTTAATACAATGTAGTTTGTTGCTGTATTAAATACAAAGTGGCTTTGTAGTTTCATTTTCTCATTTTTTAATAAGACGCACAGACTAATTCTCATCTTGTTTGTCTGCACAAAACCAAAATAGACAATGGGAGAAACAAGAAAATGGGAGAAAACAGTTGGTATTATTTAGAAGTTTCCTCAATTTTCACAGCAAAATAAAAAAAACAACTTAGTAGGCTATTCCACCCGTGGGCAGGTTTGCATCCTCCTGCACTCTGCCTGGACATTTTCCCCTTTCTGCACTCTTCCTTGGCTGAAGACATATTAGGAATTTTCCTATGAACTGACAGTGGACATATCAAATGTGCAAAAAAGGAAAAATAACCAAAAAAAAATTTATTGTTGCATCATCAAATGCAAGTTAAGACTCCACTAAGCAGAGAAGCCTCATATCAACACTATTCTGAAGCACCGCCAACTTCTCTGGGCTCCTGCTCATCTGAAATTGACTGACGCAAAGAGAAAAGGAGGTCTGTGTCCGATGAATGCATTTGTTAAAAATGTGTTTTCATAAATAGTGGACATCATGCTCTCAGGAGTAAAGAGGAAGAAGTTATCAATAATAGCCAGCTTTGGTCATGGTCTGGGGCTGCACTAGTGCCCTCAAAATCAGAAACTTGCACATCTGTGTAATCGCAAACGAATGGTGCATGCTCATTTTGGAACAACAGTATGCTGCCTCTCAGCCGTTTTATTCAAAGATGCCCCTGCTTGTTCCCGTAGGATAACGCCAAGCTATGCTTTGCATAAACTGCGACAGTGTGACTTTGTATTCACAGAATGCAGGTATGAGACAGGGCTGCCAGCAGCTGAACCTGCCGCTAAGTGAAAACGTGTGGTGGACTAAGAAGTACAAAATATGAAAACGGGGACCATTAACAGAGGACCAACTGAAGTCCTATATCAGGCAAGAACAGGAAAAGCTTACACTTTCAACACTTTACAATTAGTGTCCTGAGTCCCAAAATGACTTCTGAGTGTTATTAAAAGGAGAGGTGATGTTGTACAAAAGTGGACATGCACCTTACCCAACTTCTTTGAAACATGTTGCAGACATCACATTTTGAAATAGCAATTATTTTCAAAAAACAATAAAGTTCATGAGTTAAAACATTACTTATTTTGTCTTTGTTGCTTTTTCCAATTGAATATGGGTTACATTTTATGCCTTGGCCCAGTTCTTCTGGAATTGAGGTTTTATAGAGCATTTCAAAGTTTACTGCCGGTTTGTATTTCCCTTGTCTGCAAATTCAATCTGTGCCACAGCATTATTATAGTCGAAAAAAAGTTGGCTTTAAGTGAAAGTTGTATGAGATCAAATTTAGGCCTGGGAATGGTCAGTTTCAGCTTGTAATAAAAGTGTCATGATGACCGAAAGATTAGAGGTGACAGCCACCCGCCTCCCACTCATACTGCCTCACATGCGCGCACACACACACACACACACACACACGCATACACACACACTTTCAGTCGCCAGGGGTGATGCTGACTATCTCTGTGCCGAACCTCAGTTTTATGTCCCCCTGATACCATCATTTCATTTCAAAATTCTGATAGCCTCATCCTGGCCGCGGTGATTTATGTCAACAAGAGTCGTCTCCTCAAACCTATCTTTCCTGCCAATGCTTGTGATTCCTTTCCCCCTCTGAATGTACTCGTCTGCAGAACGGCAACAATCTCAAGCCCAATATTCTAATGCATGTAAGTGCGCCTTTATTTTTCATTTGTTGGGGCTTTTTACATTAAGTCAATACAGTCACATTCCAGTATTCTGTCACATCAGAAATACTCTACATTGCCAAGTTTGATAAATGTACAATTTCATTCAAAGGTTTGAGATGAGATGGCTGAGAGATATTTGTGTTTGAATAGCATTGATTCTGTCATCCACTAAGGTAGCATTGAAGTGATCAAAACATACAGCCAAGGCATTGGTAATGTTCTCAATTATGATTGTAATTTTATCCAAAAACAAACATTTTTCAGACTTGATTTCAAACTTGTGAATGGCTCTGTACTTGTGATTTTAATATAAATGTGATTGCCACTGTCGTAGTGATGCGCCACTGGTGGTATGAAAGGCCTGCTAATACCTCCCCTTTTAAGGCATGATTACTCTCAGCCTCTTCCCATTCAGTTTGCCTGATTAAGAATCAAAAACGCATTTACTGCATAATCAAGACTAATATGTAGCCTGATGATTAAGGTGTGATAATGATAAACAGGCAACCTTTCTGCATTGAGAGATTGAACAGATGCAAATTATCTGAATAAATAATTTGGAAAAATAAACATTTTCTGTACTCCATTTTTTAATGTTGTTATTTTTTCTTAGGATTGTTATTTATTCTAAGATGGCAATTGATTTGGTAAATGTGCTTTAATGTGAAAAAAGCCATTTACAACATCTTTTAAAGTGTACTGAACTAGCGCCGAATGCAAATAAATAATAATAAAATAAATTAAGTTTTTATAATTGGGACAACATGGCTTTATTTACAGGTAGCCAGGTAAACAAGTGATGCAAATCTGTTTTATGAGCATTTAAAGTTCAGAAACTTAAAAAGCCATTCACATTTTGTCATCGTTGAATGTTGAAAAAATGCTTCACAAAATTGAACACGAAGAACAACAATGATATTGAAAAATGCATTGGCAAATCACTTAATTTGATTAGATTTAGATTGTTTTATTGCTGACCAGTTAACGTACCCCTGAAATGAGTCATGAATAATCGGTTAAAATAAGAGGCTTCAGTAGGTCATTAGTGTGCAGCATTAGTGTGCATAATTGCGGTCATGTAGTATCGTAATTATCTGAATGAATTGGTTCATATTTAAAAGCATGTTTGCCCATGAAATGAAATAGAATCCCATTCCCCTCCCAGAAATACAGCAATATATTATGTGAGCCAGTGCATTCAGTGTTGAACTTTCAACCTCGGTGTTTTGTCACAAATGAAAGGTGGAACATGGTTCGACAAAAAAAAAAAAAAAAAAAACATTATTCTTTGATTGCACCAATAGGACCACCATAGTCAAGCATTAAAATATTTACATCAAATACAGTGATAGTAGAACAGAGCATTAGAGTTTGTTTGCAAGCGGACAAAGAAATTAACTCCTTGGATGACAAAGGAAAAACGGCATCAGGCTTGAGCTCGGAGGAAGAGAGAGAGAGAGAAATAAAGGAAGGAAGAGAGAGGTAGGAGATCGTAAAAATAAGAGAGGGGAGAATGAATGACCGGTCTGGAGCGACTCGCCTCCAGCCACAGCTCAAACACAAAGCTAATCGTCAGAGCTCCAATCAAACCTCTGAATTATTCATCTGAGTTTTCGCTCTCTCCTCTGTTAGCCGTTTAGTGTAATTAATAGCTTTCTCCCAACAAAATCTAATTACACTGCAGTGGCTTCCCAAAACTGCCAGGAGGGGGTGGAAACATTCAATAATTTAATCTTATAATG
This sequence comes from Gymnothorax javanicus, assembly GCA_029692085.1. Classification (NCBI taxonomy): domain Eukaryota; kingdom Metazoa; phylum Chordata; class Actinopteri; order Anguilliformes; family Muraenidae; genus Gymnothorax; species Gymnothorax javanicus. Next base: position 183,312,039 of record CM056193.1, on the reverse strand, counting down.
TCCCCTTTAAGTGGTTGGGAAGTCAGTGGTAATAATAAGAATAGACCACTTAGCAATATTATGCCCTTTGATATGTGTACTTTTCGGTTCAGTTTCCATTGCCCTAAGAACACAACCAGTGACTAAAGTTCAAATGCTTTTTGAAGGAAGCAGCCATTGCCGTCATTATAATACTAAGTAAAATTGGGAATGAAAACAAACTTCAGTCACATTGCTAGGGACGGCTAGGCCACTGCATTTAGACAGTCAATCGTCAGCTCTATCAAACTATTAAAAAGCCTGTAATTTCTTACTGTCTGCCGTTTTCAGGGCTCACGCATCTCTCACCATCACGTCCAGCTCTGAAACCACTCTTTCCTTTGGGGCCTTTGGCGCAGGCAACGCCGCACTCTAACTGGAGGAGGTCAAGATGGCGGTGCCTCGTTGCAAGTCCTTGTCAAAGCAAGCACCTATATGTGTTATCTGCTTTGATGACTATGTGCCCCTCCTGGAAAACTCATTTATCCTTTCTGAGCTCAATCTCTATTATTCGCACTCCCCTTGTTTTACGCTCCTGTATCTCCAGATCCAGCCAAATATTGGCCTCAATTCCAGTAGAGTTGATGTATCTGCTGTGGATGCTCTCCCTGCTGTAACTGTCCCACCTTTATTGCACCGGGGTTCCGGAGGAGGAAGGAAGAATCCTTCTCTCCAAACAGTGTGAAAGTGAGAGCAGATAAACCTGGACCTTCTCACTCCAGCTCTGAATCTCACCTGACTGCTGTCGAGTCCTCAGCCAATACTGGTGTGACTCTGGACAAGCTGATCCATGTTGTGGACGAACACCTTCACCTGACCTGCTCTCCCTGGTGCTGCGGTACAGGAGCCTTAAGTTGGACATCAACAAGCTCTTTGGCCTCTTTTTCAGTGGCCTCCACTACTCTCAATCACATTATAGGCCTTGCGTTTCTCGCACTACTCGAGCTTCTCCTCGTATTTGGACTGAAACATTGACTCCTGTCTCTTCATCCCGACTCACAAGAATTTCAGCTTTACCCCTTTAGACAGGTCATTAGTCATTAAAAATTTAATGTCTGCATTAGGTGGATCAAGCACTGTTAGAGAGCTCACTTCCCTATCTCTGACTCCATTTACTTGTAGATACTTACGAGTAAGCCTGCTGCTCAGATGTCTAAATTCTAAATCCTGAATTCATCAAAAAAGCAATGTACAATAATAATGTCTGAGTCTATCATGTATTTTTTTGCAGCATCGGCAGTCATGTGATTTTGAGAGTTCCAGTGCATGCATTGTTCACAGGAAGTGAGTTGAGCCATCCCTTTCATACAGCTGCATTAGCACTGCTATATTGGCGCTAGTTTCGCTTACTACCATATTGGGTGAGTAATGCTAAAGCAGTTTATTAAAAATAATAAAAATTGCTTCGCTTTTTAAAGAATAAACATTGTGTTTATCAGCTAGCTGGTCAAGTTGTCTTTCCTTCCCCCCCAAGATTATTATAAAAAGGGCTATTTAAAGGTTAATATTTGAATCAACCACCACCGTGTTCCCCACTCCGTTCCATCCCAAACCCTTCCACCCCCACCATGACACCCCCCCACCCCCACCCCTCCATGTCCCCTCAGTGTATCAGTGCTCGACCCCGGCCACCAGCGACTTGTCTGACTGTGACCTGTTGTTGAGGTTTATTGCCTATTACCAAGAGTTACCCAGGGACCTGCTGTTGATTACTCTTATCTCGCGCTTCCAATCCCAGACTATCTACACAAGAAGGGCAGTGTTTTCCATTTAGAATCCATCCTCTGTCTCGTCCCCTATTCATTCGTGTTTGTGTCGAGGCCGGCCGTGCGTGTCGCAGAACGAAGGATAATGGAAGCATAATACAGCTCGCAAACGCTAATTATAGGTTGGTCTCTCTGCATACATTCAGCATAATGACTTCAGTAATGACACGGAGTACTGCTGATACATAACTGTTCCCTGTCATACAGAATGAATTATGAGATTTTGAAGTATAACTACTGCAGTACTGACAAAATAATCAGTTCTGTGTGGCTGTATACACAGCGGACTGATTAATGAGGCCTGTAGAGCCATGGCTGCCTAGCATAGTTTAATACCTAACCTTTTTTCTCTCCAACAAATGATAGAGGAAAGAAATATGTGCCATTTTTCTGACCAATGAAGTATTTTCTTCACATTCATTTTAGTTCATATTTCTTGTTTATTCCCCTTTTAATTGAGCCTTTTTTGTCATTAGATAAATAAGGCAACTAAATGGCACTTAACAAGATGGACGATGGTGTCCGGTTTTGGTTTGGGCTGACTTGAAGTCATCCGTCACCGTGCAGAGCCAGTGGTGTCGTTTAAGAAAGCACCACCCCTCAGAGGAAACCGAGAAGGAAAATAATCACTGGCTAACCAAAAACAAAAGACAAAACAAGCTGACTAGAGCAATCCGTTCATTTATGCTACTAATTCCTATCAGTATCAATATTTTTAGAAGAGGGTAAAAAAACTACCTTCGAATTCTGATATTCCTTTTACTGCAGCAGTGGTTTGCACATAAATATTTTATTACTGGAACATTTGATATAGTGCTGGGCTGCTTTGCGGTTAGTGCCTGGGACGCCCTGGTTTTATATCAATGCTTTGTCTTCGGATGGTATTTAACTAACCCATAAATCTATAAGAATATCAATGAGGTCTGACCCTAGCATATTGGCCACTCTCGCTGATGTGGGAATCCTACCTGCTGCTAGTGTGCATAGCTCCAGTACCTTGAAGCTTCCGGAGGTCAGCGGCGGTCCAATGGTCCAATTTGGCCCTTGACCTGACCATGTTATTGTTTTACCTGGTCAAATAGAACCATCTCTGCAATTGATCTAAATGGAATGAAATCTGCCACCCATGGAAGAGACATGCTGAATGTAGGCTAATGCTGAAAATAGATATAATAAAATACAATTAAATACATTTAATCGCTGATCCAGCAACTATGGTGTGTGTGTGTGGCACAGTTACACAGTTCATGCAGTGAGCAAAAATCTAACCGCAACGCTCGACAACTGCGAAGATGTTATGAAGTTCAAATGCTAGAAATATGGATAAATCAACTGAAATGGTTTCATTTGGCTCGTATCTATTGAATTTAAGTGGCTGAGGATGCAGTTGGATTTGCTGGTGACAGATTTCCCAAAAAAAGAGGTTACCATCTTATGCCTGTGCCGATCCTCATGGCCCCCAACTCTGTATTAATGCACAAATTAGTTACAGATTGGCATGAAAGTATATTCCGGAACTCAGTCTCCATTCTCTACCTCTAGTCGTAGTTCTCCCTGTAAAATATTGTGTTTAGCCAGCAGTGATGAGTCCATCAGTGAATTAAAGCGCTCACCCAAGGTAGAGTGATGCAACACTTGAGTGAGCAGTTTGTCGAGCTTATATTACGATCCGGACATGGGATGCTGACAGCTGGCTAAGAGTTTAACTCGGATTTAGAACTCCAGGCTAATAAGAGTTAAATACAGGGCTTTCTATAGATCTAGGGGGTGATTTGTGGAACCAGCATGGAGGTGAGGCAAGCCGCATGTAAGACTCCTGCGCTTTAAAACGGTAATCCTTTAAGTGCAGGAGACAGCCAGCGAAAGATTTTGAGCAACCTGCAGTCAGATCTAAAAACCTGGGTTAGTGGTGCCCTGGGAAGGCTTCCCGCGTCTTACTGTGGAATGAAAAGAACTGTTCATTCCAAGTTTCTCACCCTTCTCTCAGAGAGTGACTTAAAAGATTCCCCGAGAAATACTGACTTCACCGTTTCAAGTCCCTGTGTATTAGAGCTAGTTTTAAAAATACTTTACTGGGTGCATTTCCAGATTCAGACCATGGAAAAACGACAACCTGAGATAAGACAAATTGGCTCCAGAACCACTAAATGATACGGCGCAGAGCTTGGTGGTGAGAATCGTCATGGCTTAAATCTACCATTTGTGTTGTCAGCTCAATTCATTTCCAATAATGTCGCAGGAACTTGAAGGGTTACTGCTACTTATATGCTGAGTACTTCTGTGTATTATCTTGTTTTTTTTTTTTTATCTTACTGTCAAACATTCTCAAAAACAAAAAACATCATCTGAAGACCACAATGGAAAAATGATCAGTCACATTTTCACGTTGTGGAGAAATGATGAATTAAAAATTCAAAACGATCTTAGGAACAAAGCACTGAAAAAATATGCAAAAAATATATAATATATAAAATATTATAATGTATAAAATAAACAAAAATGCAAAATTTGGACTCTGATCATTTTTCCTTTGTGATCTTCATCTGTAAATTTCAGTGAAGATAAAAATTGGCTTTCAACCTACCTACCGTGTACCAAGAGTGGTAACACCTGAACTAGAATATACCATAAAGCTGACATACGTGTTGCTACATTGCAGTGTAGCAGATTTTATAACACTGTGATTATGAAAGAGGATTTACTGCAACAATGCTGTGGAATTGCCATATGTTATTTGTCATGACTGATTGTGGCATTGTAGCATGCACACAACAGCAATAAGTTACCTGCATATAGGAGTTCCTCTTTATACATTGACCCCCACAGCTGTGCTGGTAAATCACTAGGAAGGACATCATCACGAGATTAAATAAGAATTGCTGACTGGTTGGAGTACACATGGAACCTATGCCTTCTTCTCCTCATTGATTCTCATGTGCCTCAGGACAAAGTAAAATTAATTTTGGAATTGACCCTCTCTTTTTTTTTTTTTTTTTGAATGTCGCTGCGACATTGTGTAGCGTGCAGCCACTGCAGTTCAAAAAAGTCATTATTGATTTGATTTGATAAACTCAATAGTATTTCTGTGACATAGAATGATGGCTGTGTTCTACCCTTAATGTAATTTGTATAGCTTGTTTGCGCATTCATTTTGAAGAACGAACCATCACATCAACTAATATGCCATGTTCAATTTGTTATGTGGCATTACTTGTTATCAGTAACCTTAATATAGCATTCAAAAACTTTCACAGCAGCAACTTGAGGGGAAATTTGGTCGGTGCACACATAATCATGATTTCTTTAATTGAGCACATTGGGAACAACCTGAAAAATTAAAATGAGCAATAAGCATGATATACTCAGTGCTTAAAAATGTGCATGTGCTTGTGTTTCAAGAGCTAGTTGCACTGATATTTCTGGAGCAAAGTTATAACTTTAGTAAAAAGAAAACATTAATGGATTTAAGACTGTCCTAATTGCAAGTATTTAAACAAAATATTTGTTGCTACTTTTTTAATACGTAACCAACTGCTGGGTTTCCAAGGGCCAACCATTTAGAACACTGTTAATTAAAAAAGGTAGTAAATTATTTATTTGAATTGTGACATTTTCTTGGCCTTGGGTTCAAAATTAATTTCACAATTGAGACACAACTTCCTGGAAGGCAACTTATTTTAATTTTATTGGATTCAGAGTCACACACTTTAGGATTCATCAAGATGGTAAGTTTATCATATTGATATCTTTAATGCAGACTAAAAGCAATGTGACTTAGCGTGATTATTATTTTCATTTCGCTATTTGATTGAATTTTGCTTTTGAAATGGTGGTCTCTAAATTTCATCTTTGTTATATGTTATGAAGGGCATTAAACAAAATTTTGCCAAAAAATTAAGACATTGAGTATGATACATTGGACAATATTGGACATATGTTGGGACCACAAAAATGTGGACATTTAAGTTTGTCATCAGAAAAATTCAATTAATTTAGAGGAATAAAAAAAAATGTTTGCCTGAACCTCAAATGTATGTAATGGCTCATTGAAGATTGTGTGGTCATGCTGCATCTACCCATGAACCTCGTGTCAGTCACTGCATAAAGAAGTGAGATTTAACACTTGTACCTGGCTTTCAGTTAACTTGATAATCAATAGAATTTAAACTCTAAAATCAATAAATCAAAATAATCACATATTTTAGAGCACTAACACTTCCTCAATCTTAAAATGCTTTGAGAAATGGCACAAGTGGTGGAGCCACCACATTGGACGTTATACCTAATTTTAAGATGCGCTCTCGTGCCAGAATCCAAAGACTATAAAAGGCTATCTGACTTGTTATAATTCCAATATGAAAACTAATGCCAGTTACAGTATGATGCCAACTAATTCAAGTTTCAGTTTATGCAATATCAAATACAGCATTCTGCTAGTGACAATGCAATTGACTGTCTCGTCTGTGAAAATTATGACTGCTATAAATGATCATATTCACGTCCAAATAAGCCAATGGCATCCTCCAGATAGCCAGTGACTGCTATCTGGTGTACACTGATGTTGGGCATGACCAGAATATAGCATGGTATTTAAATAAATAAATAAAACTTTGATAATTACTGCAGCTGGATGAGCACACAGCAAGTCATTTAAAAATAAAATTGCGTGGAAACTTTAGAATGTGATTAAAACAAATTGAAGTGAAAATTGATAGATCTAGCCACATAAATGTCAAGCGGAAATTCATTATATGAATCTATTTTTATGCGGTTATGTGTAAACCATGTTTGTATTTGATGAAATATCACGTCTACATTTATCTGAGATCTGCCACCGAAACAGATTTGCTGGTAAACTGCTTCAGGACATGAATGCAAGACTTGATGCTTCACCATAAGTTGACAAATGAGTCCTGTGCAAAATTAATTATTAGAAAGAAAAACATTTTTTCAATCATTCTATTTTGAACGTTGTATTTTGCATCAGATCCGAGTAAAGAATGTTGCTTCCACTTTTGAACAAATAATATTATTGTCTAGAAATAGTTGAGACAATATTTTTATTTTTTTGTGATTTTAAATAAAAAAAGGACCAAAGAGAATAAGGTTTCATTGATAGGGCATTTCAGAATTTTTGTAAAGAATATGCGCCAAGATACTTCCGGTTGGCAGAACACGAGCGGCTACCCACTGACCTGAAGAGATTTAGCTGGGAAAGTCTGTCTTAAATTAATAAGTTTGGGGTTTATGACTTAATATTTTGTAAAACGAGATGAGAAATGCTGACTGTTCAATCTGAAAACATGGGTTTTGTAACCAGAAAGTACATCTGTGGCGATATACTATGTATCTACCTGGACCCATTCATGTGCCTCCGAGGGCGTATTTTAACATTCTGACATTTACTGGCCCAGCGGAGTCACATAGCGTGCTATTGAAAAAACCTGCAAAAATGGAAATCGCAGACACCACTTGTCTTCTACCGCTGCATGCGTCAAAACTTTCTTTTGTCTTACCTTGCGTCTGGTATCGGCTTAACAACAACATATTAAAGATTTGTTCAGCACCAACCATTCATCGTAACTCCCTCTCGTTCCGAAAAATACATCTGGAAAAGGCAAAACTTCACCCCTGAAATCTAACTTCCTGCCCGGAATCGTTCACGGCAAAACTCCACACAGCCATGAAGTTGTGACACGCGCTGATTGGCTGGCGCTTTGAGATACCTGCCAGGCCTCTCAAACGCCAGCCAATCAGCGCGCGTCACAATTTCATGGCTGTGTGGAGTTTTGCCGTGAACGATTCCGGGCAGGAAGTTAGATTTCAGGGGTGAAGTTTTGCCTTTTGAATTGAATTGGCTCCATTGAAATGCTTTCCAATTGACACAGTACAAGATAAAGTTAAATGCGTCAATGTAATGGCAAAAGTAACAGCTGTAACACACTGAAAGCTTGCAGTCTTTTTTTAATGTAGTGCAAGCAAACTAATTTTTGACTAACATTTCGCCTAGAGCTCTTCAGCTTTTGCCACTTGGAAGAACGTCTATTACTGCTGAGACGTCATGGTAAATTGTCGTATACCCATCATTTTTACCGAGCGTGAGTAGAAGGAGTCAAAATGTTGAAACTAAAATTTTTTTTTGAAGTCAACAGATAATCAAAGATGTAAATAAACCATCTGTATCCCTTGTACAACGTAGTTGAGCAAAAGCTTATTTGAAATTTTATTTTATACAAGAAAAAAACGTAAATAAAAAAAAAATAAATACTCCGGTTTCCTGCCACAGTCCAAAGACATGCACATCAGGCTAATTGGAGACTCTAAATTGCCCTTGGGTGTGAGTGTGTGTGTGAATGCTGTGCGCCCTGTGATGGATTGGCGAGCTGTCCAGGGTGTGTCTCTGCCTTTTGCCCAGAATCAGCTGGGATAGGCTCCAGCATCTCCCTGACTCTAGTGAGGAAGACGCGGCTCAGATAATAGATGTATGGATAAATGTAGTCATGATGACAATGAATTCTTTTTCATCTCTTTGCCACCCTGGATATTGCAGAGGATCTAGTACCTGGCTCAGCCTCTGACTTTTTAACACTATAAAAATACCATCAAAACTTGTAATACAAGGTACAAGTTGTAAACTAGATTTTTAGAGTTTTAGAAGCCATTAGCAGCCTGAACACATCAGGTGTGCAGCTTATGCGTACACTGTGTACCTTGTGAAATATTCTTTTACTGGGGATGTTATAGTTCAAGGATTATGCAGCATAAGACTTAAGGAACATTTTTAAGAACTTGGCTGAAGTTTAAAGTGGGAACAATTTGACTGTTACATTTTACAAGGGTACATTGTTACAGAATACTTGACTCAGCTGAAAGCAGATGGCAAATGTAACCTTGACGACGGAGAGAACAAATCATCCAACCTTTCGGATTTTCTCGAGTATGTTGATCCGCCAGTGGATTTAAAATGCTAATTACTGGTCACCTTTGACACCCAATAGAAATGTAAAATACTTCATGCAAATTCCTAATGCAATAAAATAATTTGGCTGAGCAAAATTGCCAAAACAAACACCCATAGTTTTTATCTATACCTCACATTAATGGACATGTATTTCATAGAAACATTACACCTTGACACGAAGTGGATAGATTGCAGACATACACTGTTATTACAGCATGTTACAATGATTAGGCACTTTTTTTAATGGAATTATTTACCTTCCTGAGCCTGGTAATGTCAGGAGAGGTTAGTCTGCATGATTCCATTATGAATACAAATACATTTATTGCAAACAGAAAAATAAATAACAAAATTTCAAAAATGATGTTATAAGCTGAACATTTTTGCATATTTTTGGTGCTTGTAGACCTTTCATTGGACTGGACAGCATCAAGAAAAATGAAAGGCGAGAGACATGGGGAAAACATCAGTGGATGCAATCGAACCACCAACATAAGGGCTCATAAGATCTGATGAAGTTTCTACCTGAAAAAGTTGAAAATTTTTCAAATTTGGCCATGGACTTCCATTTTAAAATGGCCACAAAAATTTTAGTATTTTAAAAAAGCATGAAAGGTATGAAAAAGTTGGATGGAAACATGACTTTTGCACGCTTTGCTGGTTTTGGTCCTTTTCTTCCTAGGTTTGCAGCATAAAAAATCCAAGAAATGTTGATCACAGATGCCTTTGTCCCCAAAGAAGTAGACAGCACTTCTGGACACTTAACTTGAGGCCTCCTTTTTGCACAGTTAAGTTTTAGCTGGTATTTACATGTTGTTATCTACTTCTGATTTGTCTGCAAAAAATTAATCCTTAGAGTGCTAAATAAAAAGTGTTGCTCAATGATGTAACATATCAAATTCAAAGCTTTCAAAAACCTATCAAGTGGCAACTTGTTTAAAAGATGTCCCGCAGGGGAGAGGTTTTCAACAGCACAAGGTAATTTGATCTATAATTTTTTGAAAATTTATTTCAGCGCTCTAAGGGCTAATAAACAAATACATTTTTTTTGTCCATTGAAATTTAGCACAGTTGCTTAACAACTTAATTTCATCAGAAGACAGTCAGGTTTAAAAAACAGCACAAATTTTGGCATAGATTTACCGCAGTAAAAATGATCCACGTTGTTTATTTAAAGTTACAATTGACTTGAATGGATATTTTTGACATATACTACAGACAGCCAATGAGGCCCTAGTCAGTGTTATTTATTGAGGAAACCCAAAAATGTGCAGAAGTCTCATTATGGCTGCCTGGTTGAGATTTAAAACCCCCCTCAGTGGGAATTGTTTAGGACAGGGATTTTGCGGTCCTCTCATCTCACTGTGTGGGCTTGTTTAAATGAATGCAGGTGTCACTGCTGAAGTGACATTCCTTGTGGGTTGCTGTCACTGTTAGTGTGCTTAACGGCTGCGCTTCCGCCATTTCACTTTCCTTTTCTTTTTAGTGCTTATCTCCAATTATTCCTCCAGGACCCGTTAAACAGAGCATTCACCTTCTGGAGTTTGTGATATCACTGAAATTGCAAGGTATTTTTAGGACAACCAAGGCAGGTTTTGTGTGTGATGAGGCATATTTTAAATACTTATTTTTTTCTTCTGACCTGTGGACTCCAAAATAGCTAAATTACTTAGGTTTGTTGATGTGATTTTTTTTTTTTTTTTGTATTAACCCGTTTAATCCCACTGGTCACATTTGTGACTGATTTTCTTTTTTTTTTTAACACTTCTAGAAGCTCTAAAAATGTTGTTGTTGGCTTTGGGCAAAAAATGCAACTTTGAACTTAACCATCATGAAATCAAAAAATACATACAGTTTATGTGTTTGGGAGTTCTAAGGAGTAAAATGCATGCACTTACATTGCAAGAAAAAAATTGGCATGAAACAGGTTAACCAGTCAGTCTGTTTTTTTTCAGATGTGGACTGGCTTGATTTTATCTTATGCTCACTACATGGCCAAATATATGGCTGGGGCAGTTTCTCATGGCCAGGTCTCTTATCTCCACCAAAGGAAATTCATAATGCCATGACATTGACAATGACATTCCTGAGGACTTTGTTCTCCCACTTGTTTGGAGAAGGCATGGTCCAGTAGCGCAATGCATGCAATGCACTGAAGGAGGTCCATATGTATGAGGTTTGTTGGAACTGATGTCGAAGAATTTGATTGGCCTGCACAGAGCCATCAAACTGCATTGGGCCCAAGGGAATGCCGACTTTGAGTCACATCAATGCCCAACCTCACTAAAGCTCTCCTTGCTGGAATTGAAGCTGTTCTCAGCCACGATCAAATATCTAGAAGATGCCCTGGATATTACAGGAGCACCAAATGAGTCATCCAGCTATCTGCCATGACTTGATGCTTTAACCAAATAAACCACCCAGCAATCTCATATTTACACCCCACTGCACTGAACTACCTTTAAAGAGACAGAGGAGGAAGTAGAGTTGAGGAGGAAATTCCAAAAGTGCCAGCCAGAGGGAATCTCTCATTAGCCCCTTTATGCAGATATAGATGCTGGCGTCCGTAAATTCCAAAACTAAATTCCAAAATAATTCTGTAAGTGAATTTCCAAATGTCTTCTTTCACTGGAATAATTTTTTAAAGTCTCTGTGACATAAACACTGAGTTGTAAAGCCTAAATACGTTCATACACAACAGAAAAAAAATTGTAATTATTTATATTCTGCACAAAGGAAAGTAAGTAAACCCTGACTGATCATGGTGGGAAATCTTGTAATCCAGACAGTCTTTGGCCGTTCCATCCTGGCACATCCCTACATGAATCTTCTTTTAATAAATGATTCCATGGCACTTACAGCAATAACTCGCAAAAAAGTGAAAGTTAGTGAGTTTGCAAGCTAAGTTTCTGCACAGACTATGGCCAGAAAAAAGGCTACATTTGCTTGCAGCTACATAAATAAATCAGCTCTTAAATGACAATGTATTCAAGAGTTTTAAAGAGTATTAAAGAACACCAGTCAGTTTTGATATCCTGGTCTGATTGCATGTTTTGTGGTACTCCTGTTGCACAACTTCCTTCACAACCATGGAGAGCGGCGGACAAGGGCCTCAGGGATGGTACTGGAAGGCCATAATCAGCAGCACTTCAGTACCACGGAGAGCTCCTCTCTCACACAGCTCTGCTGCGTCTCTCCCTGAGGGCTGAGCAGAGGAGCTAAAGAGGACAGTTGGCTGGGGAAAGAAATTATGACTTAGCCACTGGGACCCATCCAACCCTAATTTCCCCTAAAGATTTGATGTGAACAGTGCTTCCAGTGCCAGACCTTCAGTGTATTTACATCCGCTGAATTAAGTTTTTGGGGATGATATGGATTCACATTGGATGCTGCTAGTGCAGATCCTTTGTGTTAGCGTGATAACAAGGACAGTTTTAATGGGACTCGCATAAATCATCTTGTGTTCATTCCCTGTACATAGAGGACTGACTTTGTTGTTTTGCATGGCCTTTCTTGTTGTGTGACCCCCAGATCAAACTTCACTTTCCCAAATGCGATAACCCAGACAGTTTTGATGGGAATCAGGTAACACTGATTGTTTCCAGTGCGTAGATAAGGGCTGTTATTGATGTTGGTCAACCTACGACCTTTGCTGCAATGCCACCACAAGGCCAAACCTCAAATTTTTAAAAAAAAGTGCTATAGCTCGAACAGCTTTAGCAGAATCATGTCAAATCTGCTTTCAACATTTCTTGTGCATTGAGGAGGAAGTTATTGATTGTGTTGGGTCTGAACTGTTTCCTGTAGCGCCACCATTTGGTCAAATTTAACATTTATAAATGCAATAGCTCAGTTTTGATGGCAATCATCCCGAACCTTTTGTCATTGTTCTTGGAGTATAAAGGTGATGTTTGTAACCGTATGACCTTCCCTGTAACACCACCAGTGGGCCAAAATTTTCATCTCTAAAAATTCACAAACTCTCACAGTTTAAATGGGAATCCTGTCAAATCTGCCGTCAAGATGCCTGATGTACAGAGGAGGAACCTTATTGATCTTTATGGCATTATTACTCAGACAGTAGCACCACCATCAAGTGAAACTACATTTCCAAATGTAATTAGTCAAACTGTTCCATTGGGAATCAAATCAATTTTACTGTAAATGTCAGCACATAAAAGAGCGATTTCTGTTTCTCTGGTGACTATAGGGCCATTCCTGTTATCCTACCTTTAGGCAAAACTTAACTTTTAAAAAATTCAATTGGTCAAACGCTTCTTATAAGAATTTTTATATGCCATGAACATTCATGGAGCCTAGAGTCATTCCCTTGTTGATTTTCAGGACCCTATACTCTTCCCTGTAGTGCCACCACCAGGCGAAACTTGTCTATGGGGAGAATGCTGTAGTTCTGGGGATATATCCTGCTGTTATCCACCAACAGAAGATGTCTAGTTTATATTTTGCAATTCTTGGTGTTTTTGATTTTTTGGACTAATGATAAATGGGGATTAGCGGTTGATTTCATGGAAGTTGACTGGGTGTAACCTGCACATTGGAGTGTTTTCCTCGTCCTGTTTCTCTCCCTTCTCATCTCTTTATTCTTCTCCAACTTACATGCTCCTTGAGAAAATAAAACAGCTCTGTTCAGATTTTAAATCTGGCATATGTAAATAATTTATGTTTACAAATGGCAGACAACAATTTCAGTGGTCATTCAGATGTGAATGTGAATGTATATAACATGAACACCTTTATTCATTGGATAGAAATATTTTTTATTTCGGTTCTGCGCTTTAGCACTTTTATTTTCGATGGATGCAATGACAATGTGGCTTAAGTGCAGACTGCCATTTTTAACTTGAAGGTGTTTTCATCCATATCAGATGAACCATTAACACAGACAACCCTCCCCACCCCCTTCAGGTTCATAAAAAAGTACCGGATGGTTAAAATAATGTAGAATAATGTGTTCACGTTTTTATATTTGGTTGCATATTATTTGTACTTCATGAATGCCTGAGAATTGTGACACACAGACATCACCAGACATACAGTATCTCCCCTGGTGATGCTCTGCCAAACCTGTACTTCTGCCATCCTCTGCTCCTGCTTGTTTCAGGGACTTTTTGCCTTCAGTCTCCTCATCTGTATATAACAGGGGTGTCCAATCAAATCCACAAAGGGCCGGTTTGGGTGCGGGTCTTTGTTACAGCTCAATACTAACAAACCTGATTCTACTCATCAAGGTCTTGATTGAACCCCCAGATCAGTTAATTAGTGGAATCAGGTGTTTTAGCACTGAGCTAAGACCAAAACCTGCACCCGCGCCGGCACTTTATAGGTAAGATTGGACACCCCTGGTATATGATATGCATGTTCAGTTGAATTCAGATCCAGTGATTAACTTGGCCAACAGAACCAAAGTAACAAACAACGAGCCACTGTCCTATGAATTATGGTGCACACTGTATATATCCCTCTGACACCCAGCGTTACAAAGGTTACAACATATTAACAGGTGTTTTTATGTAATAGCTGTTTAACTATTTACAAATACAATATTTAGAAAACTCTTTCCATTTGTTTTCAAAAATGCAGTGTTCTTCATCATAGAATTTATGTTTATGAGAGAGGGAGGAAATTCTGTGTCCTTCAGGGCAATAAACTTATTTTTCGACTTTAACAAGATAGTTTACTTGAGATTATGTAGACTACAGTAAGATACAAATGGCAAATGGTATCAGTTACAAAATATTATAGGAAAGATCATTATTATCGAGGTCACTACACAGTAATGACTGAGGGAAATATGACTATTTTAGCTGCAAATCTAAATTCAGCTGGTGTCTCTCTGGTGTCCCTACAGATGTCACTCAGTTCAGCAGTTGTTTGGCAGTTAACGCAGAGGCACTTATCAACAATCATACAATTATGATGTAATTATTAATGCACGTGTGAAGTTGCAAATGCTGAAATTACTATTCAGGTGACAAGACATAAAATAAATTAGCATTTAATGACACAAAAGCATTAAAAGTGCAAAGTTTTTCATAGGACATGAAGCCTGGCAATGTAGGCCTCATTTTAGTTTGTACTCTGTACTTTTGCCGATGTATCCCAGCATTCACCTCTCGTTTGCGCGTTTGCATTTGTTTATTGTCACAGCTCAGTGACTAGAACTGAAAAACTTTAGCCATCTATCACTCAAAGGTCTTTTTTTTTCATTGAGCTCAGTTACATCTTGAACTTCAAGCTATGGTCTAACAGAGGCTTATTGGTTTGTGTAAATTGGCTCCAGCTTTTCCAAGACACGTTTGCAACAGATGCATTTCAAAGCAGGAAACGCAGCATCTCAGTATGGAACCTGCCTCGGTCGAAGGAGTAACTGCATATTAACTCCTTAAGGCGCACAAGGGGTTTCTGTCCAATCCATAACTGTGCAAACCCAAGTCGCAAATCGTGGCATAAGGCACACGTTTGTGCTCTTCAAACTAATGGCAGTGGCTGTGCCAATTCCAAAAAAATTATTAGGTGTTTCTTTTTTGGGGAGAAAAGCTGGGGGGCAATAAGGGAGAATGCATTATGAGCAATGCAAAGGGGAGCCATGTGAAGGGAGTGCAAAAATTATTGCTTGAAATAATTCACACGCTATCAAATAAAATACACAAACATTTTCAAATATAATACAAAACAGTCTTTCTCTTTTGTTCATAAAGCTGACGTATATTTGTGGCGTTTTAATAGGTTTATATCCATCTTTTATTTCTGAGTAAAAGCCTGTGCAGCTGTTCACAGGACATCCACCATTATTCCATAAAGGATGAGGAAGATCTACATTAGAAGCTGCTCCTGATGTTGCTCAGTGTCGGTGACCAACTCCATTGAAAATGGAGAGCAGGAGAGGAAACTGACTGGGGCACAAAAATGTAAAAGAATGAAGAAGAAGAAATTGTGCCTGAGAATGTGGGGAAAATGTGCATATGGTGAGCTTAACTGTACTTGAAGTAAGCCAGCATTTAATGTT
Organism: Gymnothorax javanicus; assembly: GCA_029692085.1. Taxonomy (NCBI): domain Eukaryota; kingdom Metazoa; phylum Chordata; class Actinopteri; order Anguilliformes; family Muraenidae; genus Gymnothorax; species Gymnothorax javanicus. The sequence continues at coordinate 183,296,267 of CM056193.1, read as the reverse complement.
GCAGAGCCTGAAAAGCATGCCAGTTATTCAGTCATGCTAGTTATCTCATTAGACTCACACAAGCCATAATGTTAACTGTACTCCATGTTGTTCATTTACTGTAGCTACAGTTGAATGGCATACAAGCGAATGCTGCGATTCCTTACGTGCTCCCTTCATATTAGCATCTGGTGGGTAAAAGTAATCTACATAGCCCTGCAGCATATACAGCAGACTAGTATTGCCCCCCCCCCAGCTAATATGTATTATTTTGAATTAAGAGTTGACTTCAGGTGTGAATATGTAGAGAACAGGAGGAGAAAGCAAACAATTCCAGGATTACAGCACCAGGTTGCGCACTCCAGGGAAGAGCATTCAGCATTAGTCAAAATCCTCACCTTTTAACGCATGATTGCTTTGAATCTGTTCTCAATTACTGAGCTTGATTAGCAATGAACATAGATTCATTTAATACCTAAGCCAAATTGGTGGAATGACTGGAAAATTTATACTCGTGTAGACAACATTATTGCATTTTGAACTTTGAATGCAAATGAAACAGATTTCCTCACTGAGCATACTGTATGTAAAGCTGCTTGGTAAGAATTTCTTAACTTTTCATACAGAGTTTACTACACAGGTGTTATATGCTAATCAAGATGTTTTTCACTTTAAAGGCATGCTTTTTTAACGCTCAAAACAATGTTTTATATCAAATGCCATTGTAAAGTAAATTTCTCAAAATTTTTCATTGATCTTTTATAATCTCTGTTGACTAAAGTTTATCATGGTGGACGGAAATCAGAAACTAGATTTTATTCTCATTAATTATTTACTTTTCTTAGTAATTATTTAATTACTCATCCACAAAAGCCACAGCCAGGATTCAAACTCAGAACTTTTTGATACCAAGACTAGCACGCTAACCACTGTGCCGTCCTGTTTTCCAACAACAACAATAACAAAAACAAAATAGAACAACAACATACATCAAAATACAACAAAGGAAGCTAGGTTTGCCCTACACATTATCTGTTTTTAGAGAAATTTAACCAGCTGAACTTTTCTATATCATCTCAAATGGAACCTGTTAAGAGGTAAACAGTCAGAAGTTAAAAGAGAATAATTTACTTGTTTGAATAGTGTCCAAAATTTTTGAATTCTCAAAGAAGCCATATTTTGCAAAGTAAGCAGACAAACAAGCTCTTTCCATTTTCCAACAGCCAAATTAAAGACAAGCTGTTTTGAAATTTATTGGGCAAAAAAAAAGTTGATGAAGAGCAAACCACAAGTGCAGCACATTTTTGGGAACTTAGACGGCCATGCAGCCACAAACTCATTATAGCCATATAACTGCTCTAGTGAAAAAAAAGTGAGCATGCTCTGCAAATATGACAGCAAATGCTGGTAAGTTTGATGGATTTAAGAATTAGATCTCTTTTTTGCAAAATAAACGGTGCCTATTTCTTTATTTAAGGGTGTTCCCGATAACAAAGGTTAATGAACAAGACCACTCCCAATGCTCCTTCCTATTCGTCCGCACGCCTATATAAACACCACCTTCATTCCCACAAGCCCCGCTCATCTCGATTCTACGTTATTTACTTGCAAACCAGACAGCAAGAGTTCGCTTACCTGAAGCAAGGCAAAATCCCGCAGAGTCCCTCAGACTCAGAATAATTCCAAGACTCTAAGGCTCCAGAGGAATCTTCCCGATCCGTTCCTGCAACTCCGTCTTCTCCTCCACGCACCCGCCTGCGTTCTGCCATCTTCGTACCTCCACCACGAAGCGTCACCGGCTCGCCCCAACCGGGGTGCTCACATTCCAAACCACGCTCCCCCCGCGATGACGACCGAGGGCTCCGCGCCGTAGCAATTCCAGACCGCCGTCTTGCAGTAGCTACGCCTCTCCTCAACAGGGGCGCTCAGAAGCGAGAACCCACGGCTCCCCAGCAAGGCTTAAGCTGGATTTATGGTTCTGCGTCGACTCCACGCAAAGGGCACGCCGTCGCCTCGACGCCATCGCGGACCTTTCGAAGTTCTGCGTTGAGGTCGTTTGCATCATGCTGTGCTGCAAAGCAATTCACTGACAAACCGCTAGGTGGCGTTAGGTTTCCGAAGGACCTGTCGTGAAATCACGTGAGACTCAAGTAGAGTGGACCAATCAGTTCCCTTGCGGTCTGCTTCTCTTTGACGTGCAGTTAGAAAATTTTCGAGGTGCACAGCAGGCGACGCAGAGGCTCTGCGGTGGGGGTTCATGTCGCCGCAGAGGCTCTGCGTAGCGACGGTGTCGGTTCGACGCCGAACCATAAATCCAGCTTTACCACGGTTCGCACTTCAAGCTCATCCCAGGCTTCACGTTCGAAGAAGAAAATCCCCTTCCACCGCTCCGACAACAAAGCCAGCCCAGAAAAATTTATTCACCGACTCCCACGCCAATGCAGCTGATCCTCCCCATGTGCAGACCAGATGTATGCAGACCACACAGCACTACCAGGTTCCGCCATCAACGTCCCCAGCGCCACGTCATCAACGCTTGGCGACGGCCTCTAGCTCCAGATTCGGCGGAAGTCACTCCTTCCACAAACCAGCAAGTCCCCCCGCCCGCCATGCCTGCTCCCTCTGTTTACGACTTTGGTGTCTTTTCATCCCCTTTTTTCCATCCCTGTGTTCGCAGGCTGCACTTTGGCCCCGTGCACATGCGTCCCCCCCCATCCTTTCCGCCGGACGAAGCCCGGGTTCTGGGATCCTTCGGCCTCTTTCCCCGGCCCCCCTCCCCGTTTCCCAAGTCACCAATTCTGTGCTTACTCCTACAGGTCCGCCCCTCCCATCAACTACTTCGGCCATTCGTAGTTTCCCCTCACCTCCGTTTCAGCACACACTAGTCACCTGCTTCGTAGCCGAGAAGCTCACGCGAACCGAGTTCGCTCTTTACTGTCTCACCCCACCGAAACAAAATCCGCCAGTACTTTCCTCATCGGAGGAGAGAACTTGACGATTACGATACACTCATTCTCCATCTCGCTGTACGCTACGATGGTACGGGCTTTTACCATTCCACTTACTTGTTGCCCCTACTTCCGCAGTCACATTTTAGTCAAAAAAAATAAATCCAAACCACCATCGACCCTGTACAGCCCATACACCCAACCCCTGCTCGTTCTAGGGAGCTCACGCGAACTGAGTTCACCATTCATCGTTGCACTTTACGAAACAGAATTTCCCAGTCCTTACCCCATCAGAGGCAAGAACTGGACAATTTCTTTTTACTCGTTCTCGATCTTGCTTTATGCTTTGGCCGTACGGCAAGCGATTGCTTGTTGGGTATGTCCATATATTTGACATGACTTCGCAAGGATGACAATCTGCAAATCCGAAACTTTTGCTGACTTTGCAGCAATTATATTCGCCATCACTCAGCTGCATCGTACCTTACAACGCCATTTAGCTGCCACTTCATTCAGGGTGTAGAGCGGATTCTCATAGCCTGTTGCTGTACGAGCCTCGCAAGCTAATCTACGCAAATCTGCGTTGTTTCACAAGTTACATGAGCGCAGAAATTATCAAGACTTATTCATATTTCTCCCAGTCATCGACGCGCAAAGAAAACACCATACAATTTCGTAGTGCAACATGTAACAAGCTTCCAAAAAATAAATTAGACTTTCGCCAGTTCTACCAATTAGTCTGAGCAACTCTTGCTATACATGCACATCACGTTCTTTGCAAATTAAATGCCATATATTTATGGTGCCACGATTGCAATGTATATCCCAAAATCGTCAAACCATTACAAATGCTAACGTTCTTCGCCTCGCCGGCAAACATTCACGGACACTGCACACGTATCCACCTCACGGCCATTCGTAAATCTGTGTTGTTCTTCGAGTTACATGAGCACAGAAATCGTAGATGTATCAATAACTTAGAGGTCAGCGATGCGCGGAAGGAAACGCCATATTATTCCGTAGCAGTGCTGACTTTACTGACTGTCCTTCGCCTCACCACTCATCCGCCTGGCCGGTTGCGGGGCCTGGTTGGCTAAAGCCGATATCACAAACGCTTGTAAGGTCGTCCCACTCAACCCACCTTTTTGGGGTTTTTTTTTTTGGTGTTTCCTGGATGGGGCGCCACTACCTCGCCGTTTGTCTCACTTTTGGATTCAAAAGCAGCCCCAAGATTTTTGATTCCCTCGACATAGTTCCTATCACGAGCTTCATTTCGTACATCCACTCCGTACACCACGTTCTACCGGCCTCAATACAAGTCTATCTTAGCAGCATCGACCTCGTCAAATTGGCCACCGGTTATCCGTGCCTGTCAATTTCCCTCATTCACGTGCAGTCACTACTAAAGGTTTACGTAAACAAGAACCTCTCGCTCCGGCCAAACGTTTACCCCTAACGGCAGACCTCCTCTCTCGCTGCATCCAGATGCTGCGCTCAGGGTGCCACTTTCCTCCCATGGATTCCACTCTAGAAGCCATGTTCCTACTAGCCTTCTTCGGTTTTTGAGATGCTCCGAGTTCGCTCTGCTCTCCGCTAATTATAATCCTCCTCGCCACGCCAGCCTGAACGACATCTCATCCTACTCCACCGGCTGTCTCACGTTGAAGATAAAGAGTAGTTAAACGAATCAGTTTGGCATTTCTCAGCCCTTATTCTTATTCTGCCTAGACTCTGCCCTCAGTCCGTCCGAGCCAATATCAAACTACGTCACGCCAAGATACAATAACCACGCTTGTCCCCAAGACCCGTTATTCACGAGCAACACACCACGTGCGAATTAGATTTGCACCATCTTCGACATGCCACTTCCTGGAGCTACAGACATCCCTGTTTAAATGGGCTTTAATTGAACTCTATTGCCATTCATTATATTATTACTTTATTTCACTATTAATTAGCTAGCCCGCGGAGGATGCGCTTCCCCACTATAGCCGGGTTCGTCCTGAGATTTCTTCCCACTGGGGAGTTTTTTTCTCACCACCGTTCAAGGATTTTTCTCCCTACTGGGAGTTTTGCCTCATTTGCTTTGTGGGGAATAGGCTGGGCACTGCCCTTTCATTTATTTAATCTCGCAACGTAAAGCGTCTTTGTGACAATCTATCCGCGAAAAGCGCTATACAAATAAATGGAATTGAATCGAATTTAATTATATCCAATATTTCGCCCGAATACTTCCCCGGGCATCCTTTCGCATCGGCGCCGCCACAGCATCCAAGCGAGGAGGGCCGGACCACCTGATTAAAATCCTCGGCCGCCGGACGTCAAACTCCGACGCAAGCTATGTTCACAATTATATCGACGACGTATGTAGAGCCCATCTATTGTCGATTTATTAACGCCTTTTGGGGGCTTAGGAGCCTACACGGACTCCGACGAGAGACGCGAGCCCCACCCTGAGTCTCGCCACCTGGGGCTCCCAATGTTCGCACAATCACAGACCAAGTCCATACAACATCGCCTTCGCCCCGATCCCCTATCCCTCGTTCCACCGAATACTCTCCTCCACTTTGGGAATGGTCCAGAGTTCATTAAACATGTCTTGTAAGAAAAAATGTGGGTGTGTCTAAACTTTTTGACTGGTACTGTATGTAAACACAACAATTGAATTGGTCATTCAGTTGTGAATGTATATAACATGAAAACCTTTATTCATTGGATTGAAAGATTTTTTATTTTGGTTCTGCACTTTAGCACTTATGTTTTTGATGGATGCGTTGACAATGTGGCTTAAGTCTTTTTAATTTAAAGGCGTTTTCATCCTTATCAGATGAAACCCCCATGAACCCCCCCCCTATTTTCAGGTTCCTAAAAAAGTACTGGACACTTTAAAATAATGTAGAATAAAGTTATCACTTGATATTTGGTTGCATATTATTTGTAGTTCATAAATGCTTGAAAATTGTGACACACTGACATCACCAGACGTCTGGTATCTTCCCTGGTGATGCTCTGCCAGGCCTGTACTGCAGCCGTCTTCAGCTCCTGCTTGTTTCAGGGACTTTTTGCCTTCATTCCCCTCTTCAGCATATAAAATGCATGTTCATTTATATTCAGATCTGTTAATTAACTTAGCCAATAGAACCAAAGTAACAAACAATAAGACACTGACCAATCAATTATGGTACAAACTGTATATATCCCTCTGACACCCAGCTTTACAAAGGTTACAAGATTGTAATAGATGTTTTTTATGTAATTGATGTGTAACTATTTACTAATACAATATTTACAAAAAAACAATTTACATTTATTTTCAAAAATGTAGCATTCTGCATCATAAAATTTATGTTTTTGAGAGAGGGAGGAAGTTGTGTGTCATTGAGGGACATAAATTGATGGTTTGACTTTAACAAGATAGTGTATTTGAGATTATGATGAATACAATAAAATACAACAGTCAAATTGTATCAGACACATAATATTGTAAGGGAGATCGTTATTATCAAGGTCACTGCACAGGAATGACTGAGGGAAAACCTCTGGTATATGACTATTTTAGCTGTAAATCTAAATTTCAGCAGGGGTCTCTCTGGTATCCCTACAGATGCCACTCAGTTCAGCAGTTGTTTGGCAGTTAACACAGTGGCACTTATCAAGAATCATTAATTTATGATGTAATTATTGATGCACATGTAAAGTAGCAGATACTGAAATTACTATTTAGGTGACAAGATATAAAATAAACAAGCGATTAATGACACAAAAGCATTAAAAGTGCAAAGTTTTCAAAAGGAAATGAAGCCAGGCAGCAAAAAAAAAAAAAAAAAAAGTTCAGGAACACGGACAGGAGGCCTTATTTCAGTTTGTATTCTGTACTTTTGCCGATGTATCCCAGCATTCCTCTCGTTTGCGCGTTTGCATTTGTTTATTGTCACAGCTCAGTGACTAGAACTGAAAAACTTTAGCCATCTATCACTCCAAGGTCTTTTTTTTTCATTGAGCTCAGTTACATCTTGAACTTCAAGCTATGGTCTAACAGAGGCTTATTGGTTTGTGTAAATTGGCTCCAGCTTTGCCAAGACACGTTTGCAACAGATGCATTTCAAAGCAGGAAACGCAGCATCTCAGTATGGAACCTGCCTCGGTCGAAGGAGTCACTGCATATTAACTCCTTAAGGCGCACAAGGGGTTTCTGTCGAATCCATGACTGTGCAAACCCAAGTCGCAAATCGTGGCATAAGGCACACGTTTGTGTTGTTCAAACTAATGGCAGTGGCTGTGCCAATTCTGAAAAAAATTGTTAGGTGTTCCTTTTTTGGGGAGAAAAGCTGGGGGGCAAAAAGGGGGAATGCATTATGAGCAATGCATAGGGGAGCCATGTGAAGGGAGTGCAAAAATTATTGCTTGAAATAATTCACATGCTGCCAAATAAAAAGCAGAAAAATTTTCAATAATAATCGAAAACAATTTTTCTTTTTTTGCTCATAAAGCTTCTTTTTGTGGTCTTTTAATAGGTTTACATCCATCTGTTATTTCTGAGTAAAGGCCTGCCCAGGTGTAGGCAGAAAACCCACCATTAGCCCAAAGAGGAAGTGAAAGATCTACATAAGAAGCTGACCAACTCCATTGAAAATGGAGAGCAGGAGAGGAAACTGACTGGGGCACAAAAATGTAAAAGATTGAAGAAGAAAGAAGAAGAAGAAGAAGAAGAAATTGTGCCCGAAAATGTGGGGGAAATGTGCATATGGTGAGCTTAACTGTACTTGAAGTAAGCCAGCATCTAATGTTGTGGAGGCTGAAAGGCATGCTGGTTATTTAGTCATGTTAGTTATCTCATTAGACTCACACAAGCCATAATGTTAACTGTACTCCATGTCGTTCATTTACTGTAGCTACAGATGAATGGCATACAAGCGAATGCTGCGATTCCTTACGTGCTCCCTTCATGTTAGCATCTGGTGGGTAAAAGTAATCTACACAGCCCTGCAGCATATACAGCTCGCCCCCCCGCCCCACTCCCAGCTAATATGTACTATTTTGAATTATGAGTTGACTTCAGGTGTGAATATGTAGAGAACAGGAGGAGAAAGCAAATAATTCCAGGATTACAGCACCAGGTTGCGCACTCCAGGGAAGAGCATTCAGCATTAGTCAAAATCCTCACCTTTTAACGCATGATCTTTCATAATGTCTTTTGAATGAAATTTATAATGAAAATGGAATTCAGAAACTAGAATTTATTCTCATTAATTATTCTCCCACGAAAGCCACATCCAGGATTCAAACTTAAAACCTCTTCATACCAAGACCAGTATGCTAACCACTGCACCATCATGTCTTCTTAGAGCAAACTACAAAAAAAATACAACAAAGCTAGGTTTGCCTTACACATTATACAGAGCACTGTCTTGTTTATTATATTAATATGAGTGTGGCTGAAAACCCTCAGGATTAACAGAATCAGGACAGAGGAAAATGTGTGAAATTCACATTTTGAAGCAGCATGTATGTCTGACCTCTCTGAAGAGCGGCTACCTATGTTTATCTCAGCTCTGAGACAGCATAAGGAGATTTTGTAAGTTTTCATTTGGAAGAAGCAGAAACAAGTAGGCGGACTGTCTGCTAGGCCCTGTCCTGAAGACCTCGGCTCCAGACAAATTTATTTTCTCAACTGAACCCCTGGGGAGGGGGCCACAAATTAATCCAAATATTAGAACTTAATTAGATGGCTGGGAAGGGAGAATAATTTAGGATTAAAGGATTAGAGCGCTCATGTCATCGTAACAAAGGGATGACTGGGTCTGCGAATTACCAAACCTTGGGAGATTAAATCACTTCGGCAACTGGTGTTCGTCAAAGAGTTAATCGGAGATATAATCAGGTCAGGCCTCAGAGGGCGCAGAAGAGTGATTAAAATAATATCAAAAGTGAAAGATAATGCGTGAGACGCTATTCAGTTTTAGCTTAATTATTTGCATAATAATCCAAGGCTAGAAAATAGAAGTGTAGCACAGTGTAATTTGCTGGCAGTTGTTGTCCTGGTGGTGAGCTGAATGAACAAAACCAGTAAGGATGCCATGTGAGTCGTAAGTGATGAGGCTTATTGTGATAAGGTTTTAATGGTCATACTCTTGCCACTGGCTTTCCTGTTCAAGAATGTCGCCAACATGTTCCTTGGACATCCACACCATTGCATAAAGTCTACGCTATGGTACGTGCAGGCTGTTTACGTTTAAAGAGCTGGGGTTACCAGTGCTTAACAGTTGCAATTACAGTTTCAGTTAGTAAAGTTCTAAGACTGCTATTGTAATCCTGAAGTCATAACTCGGGCCACTTGCAAGTTATCGAGTCTGGATCTGCCGTTTCTTCCGGCTGTCTGTCCCTCTACCCATTGTTTACTTCGAGAATTGGAGATTACCCAGAAGCATCTGGGTATCACGTCATGAAAAATAGGCTAGGCTCACTTGATCACCACCCGTTTCCAGCTAGGTCAAGGGTGACCCAAGTGCACACCTACTTGGCATCTACTTGTGAATAAATCTGAAGTTTGTATTCGCCTATTTCTAATTTGACACAAGCTTACAAATAGCAGTTGGTCAGCTATTCACTCACAACCCCTGCAGGGTGTATTTCCACCTCTGGCACTATCGATTCTGGGACAGGCATCGAATGCTGCTAAACCCCCCTACCAGCCTGCCCAATAATGACAGGTTAGGTAATGGATAGTTGGATAAATAAAAAGAGATCTTACCACAAATCCGGAATGCTGCTTTTCTTTTGTCATTTTTCCAAAAGTGGATGGCTTCTGGAAATAATATTGGGGTGGCCTGAGGCCAGTGTAGACAAATGAGAATTCCTATTTGTTGATGTAGCTCAAGATAGGGGTTGTTTATTACCGAAAAATGCGGGAAAGTGAAGCCTGAAATTAAAGGCTGAGATGAATTGAAACTGGGAACTAACAAATTCCAAAACAAAGGGTTGCTATCTATAAGCATGCACTTTATCAGAAATTAATTTGTGGCCTGCACTGAATGTATTATACATTATAAACAATAAAAAGTAATGAGCCATTCTTCTTTTTTTTCCCTCCCCTGATGACATACTCTCACTAGCGAAAATGACTTCACGGGACAATTATTGTGTCACTGTAGATACAGCCACTGTATTCAAGAAGCTATTAAGGCCGACTGGACAACTGCTTGATAACAACAACCGTTCATCTTGCAGCATCAGCATCTGACTTTCTCATCTGTCTTCCATCCACTACCACCCACAGGAAGCTATCTGATGTAGAAAAAGATTCAAATGAGGTGATTAACTTTTGTCTGGAACTGGAAAATGAAATGATAAACACTATATGGTGGCCCAGTGCACTACTGAATGGCTCAATATTTGTGTTCTCTTTTGGCTGCTTCCTCCATATATACACAAACAAATTTATGTTAGTAAAAGTTCCAGTTGAATTGATTAATTGTTCAAATTTTCTATTGTTCAGCCCCTCCCACCCACCTTCCAAATCTAACCACATGACTGGCAACACACTAGTTACTATTTCTCTTCGTCTTGCAAATGGAGCATTTATACTTGGGATCATCAACTTATGGTCAAGGACTGTGAAAACTGTTGGGTTTTTCACCCTCCCTGGCTAATCAGTAGCAATAATTTTTTTACTGGATTGCCCGGAGGTACAGAAAATCAGGGCTGGATTTGGATTTGAGGAACAGCTTTGGGAACCCCTGAAGTTTTCAGCTTTCATTACGATACCGGTAAAGCGAGCAGGTTACAGCCCCTAGCTGATTTGGCTGGGTGCTGCATTTTTTTTTTAGTGTCATGGTGCCCACATTTAAAAACCTTGATAGAAATGTATCTCAATTTTATTAACACACTTCACTAGTGCAAGTTCCACCAGGATTACTTCCTAGAGTTGGTACATTCGCAGTGAAACATTTAATGACTGCAGTTCCACTCAGCTCCCTCCTCTGAGAAATACAGAGAATGCATTCGGAACCAAATTATTTATAGCCGTAGATTCCATCGATGCACATAGCATAACCTCAGTTGACTGCTGAAGCATTAACAGACTTTTTTTTGCAGGATTGCTTGAATTTTGATCTTCCTGAGAAGCATGCATTTCAGATGTATCCTCTCACTAGGGGTGCTGTAATGCGGGGGCAATTTAAGACGTTTTCAAGGATGCTTACTGATGGTATCCCTCAAACAATATCAAGAAATAACATTTTCTGGGGCTTTAGGGAGTAATGCAAGGACTTTCCATGAAGCCCATTATCTGTGATGGTTAAAATTAACTAAGATAGCTGTAAGGGTAATATAAATTATTTTTAAAGAAGACACCTGACAGTGAAAAAATGTACATGATACATTTTCAGTGATTAGCTTTCCAGGTTTTGAAACTGAGAATGTCAGAATCTGCAAAACTAGATTTTTGATTTAACATAGATTCAGTAAACAGGACTTCTACTCCAGATATCACATGGCAACACAATGTGCAATAAATATTCATAGCGCAGAACAGTAAACAGTATTCCATGAAGAGATACTTTACATATGAGCCCATCACACATGACACCTTTTAATGGTCCAACTGCATTTCATATTATAAACTGCATTAAAATTAGAGCCCAGTGTGCAAATTGTGAAACTGAAAACCTGCCATTATCACATGGAACGAGATCGGAGTTGACAAATTAGGCCTAGATCTTAAAAATAGACTTGGCTTTAAAAAGATTGTTAATAATTCATAAAAAGCAGGCTTTTATCTTCTCATCCTCTTAAAAATATATTTTGCTTTATGTTTTCAATATTTAACTAATGTTTGAATGTTTTTCAAGAAAAAAGTTGGGGTTTGAGTGAACTTATAGTCATGAAAGCATTTTTGCTTGCTCTTCGCGGGGGGACATAACTGTTCTGTGCGCAGAGAGTGCAAACAAATGTATTTTTCTGGCTGATTACATTGCTAAGTTACATTTGTGCTCCATTTCGAAGGTTGGATACAGGAAAGGCTGCTGAATTTGTTCTTTTTCCCCTTGTCAAGACACATGGTGGAGTGGGGGATATTGTAATGGAACATTTCCATACGTCCGTCTGTCTATCTGTTCGTGCTAGTTCCCTCAGAAACTACGTTACCTAGATGAATGAAAGTTTGTGTATGTGTATAAGTCAGGACCGTGACTGGGTTTGACAAAAGGATTCCGTGGTGGCGGGGATATTGATTGCAATGTTGTCTTGTTTATGATGCATCCTTGCATTTCATCAGTCAGTCAGAAAGCCAGCGTGGTCAGCCATGAACATTCCTTCCATAGGAGTGCTCTGCACCTTCAAGCTCTGAAAAGCTTTCTTAACTTTCTAACAGTCTTCAAGAATGCTACCAGCAACAAAACTGTATTTTAAGGACAGATATGAGGGAGTGTGTTGAAGGATTGATGTAATGATCATAATGTAATGTCATACTAAACATAAACCGAGCCCCTCAGAACAATAGTGGTCTAACTCCATTTTTTATTATTTTGAGAAAACAGCTTCCAAAGTTTTGACGTTGTCTAATTCAGCATGCCAGTAAGTATTTAGACCTGTCTTGAAGTGACATCCTTTGAATCTTTGCTTTCATGTTCCGAAAGTATTTTTTCGTCAACATTGACTATTTTTGTTATTTTTGCATGTTTTGCTTAAAAACTAAGAATTTTGGAGCTAGACCACTCTTGCACTACTATCTATATTTCAGAGGTGGAACTGACAATCTTCTGGCCCATTATTGCATGAATAGATTTTACCTTTAGCATGAAAAATATGGGTCTAACTTGGAAAATTAGAAAATCGGAGTTAGACCACTATTGTTCTGAGGGGCTCAACTATTGAGTCATTTTTGAGAAATGTTAATGTAACAGGCAGGGGCTAGAACCAAGGAGTCCATTGACACATCCACCTTGTTTACCTCAGATAAAGGATGACACATCATTATCTGAGAAGTACAGTTGTATATGATATCACATCTGGTGCTTGGCATTAGGTGTTTTGAAAATAATTAGTTGAATTAATTGATAGGTAGAACAACCTGTCAGATCAAACTTTAACAAGAGGTGCAATCCAATTCAAAATTAATAAATTTAAAAAGAGTCGCAACTGAATATATGTCTATGTCTACAGACTAAGGTATTCTACCTTATTCAAGAGTAGAGCAGACATGAACAACTGCTCCCAGGCAAAACAAACCTCGCCTGCCAGCACTTATTATAGTGCTTTTAATATTGACTCAGTTATATAAGTGTGACCTCAACCATTTTTAACATAGGGGAGACTGGGGTCTGATGAGCCACGGGGACCAATGAGCCATATCACTATTTTGCGATCAATCTATGACAGAGCTGATTAAAATAGGCAAAATATTTGACAATTGACCGATGAGTCATGGGGATAAATGAGTCATATCACTATTTTGCCCATTATAAACACCTTTAGCATCGATTGATTGCAAAATAGTGATATGGCTCATTGGTCCCCATGGCTCATCGGACCCTAGTCTCCCCTATAGTCCTTTGAAAACCCGTGACTTTCAGTTTGACCTTCCAAGGTCATGGTGTGAAATAAAAGCCCAGATAGGAGTTCCTATATGACCATAATAATATACAGTTTTTGAGTTATAATGGAAAATATACTTTTTTCACCGATGATCTAGACCCCCCTGACATTTAATCACCAACTGTGACAGAGACTATCAAAGCTACCCCAATCATGCAACATATAACTGGAAGCAGAATTGAAAGATGCGCATATAGGTTTTGGTTTGAAGTCAATTTGATGAATTTGAAGAAAAAAAAAAAAAAAAAAAAAACATTCTGATGCTTCCGATGACCTTGACCTTGACCCGATCACCCCCAAAATTTAATCAGGTAATCTATGGACCATTGCCCACCCACTGTGGAAGTTTGAAATCAATCAGAGCAACCGTGTAGATGCTAAATTGTTAACATATGGACACACTGGACACACAAACAGAAACACAAACAAATGAAAGGTTGTTGTGAGAACGAAGACTTGCCAAAATCAAAATTTAAAAAGATAAAAATTTTAAAAAAAAAACAGAATCAAAAAAATTCATTTTGGTAAAAATCGAAAAAATTCATACATACATTAGAATGATGTCATTGTGACCCCTAACTGCCAGATAAATATTGCATTGACGAAAAGAATGGCATTAGTTTCAAGTCTCTAGCTTAATTAGGAACGAAGTTTTGGATCAAAATGTGTTTTCGACCTTTGGTGTGACCTTGACCTTGACCCAAAGGTACAAAGAAACTTACTTGACATAGAAACTTAAAAAGTATAGGTCTGTGGCGAGTAACCTATGCTAACATGTCTCCAAGTTTTGGGGGGGGGGCACATCTCCCCTATTCTTAAAGATCAGAGGGA